>VRLP01004486.1:0-48277 GCA_009660295.1 Lophius piscatorius
TCATACAGTGAAACAGTCCAGGTTCATACAGTGAAAGAGTCCAGGTTCATACAGTGAAACAGTCCAGGTTCATACAGTGAAAGAGTCCAGGGTCATACAGTGAAACAGTCCAGGTTCACACAGTGAAAGAGTCCAGGTTCTTACAGTGAAAGAGTCCAGGGTCATACAGTGAAACAGTCCAGGTTCACACAGTGAAACAGTCCAGGTTCACACAGTTAAACAGTCCAGGTTCATACAGTGAAACAGTCCAGGTTCATAGAATGAAACAGTCCAGGTTCATACAGTGAAACAGTCCAGGTTCTAACAGTTAAACAGTCCAGGTTCACACAGTGAAACAGTCCAGGTTCATACAGTGAAAAAGTCCAGGTTCATACAGTGAAACAGTCCAGGTTCATACTGTGAAACAGTCCAGGTTCATACAGGGAAACAGTCCAGGTTCATACAGTGAAACAGTCCAGGTTCTTACAGTGAAAGAGTCCAGGGTCATACAGTGAAACAGTCCAGGTTCACACAGTGAAACAGTCCAGGTTCATACAGTGAAACAGTCCAGGTTCACACAGTTAAATAGTCCAGGTTCATACAGTGAAACAGTCCAGGTTCATAGAATGAAACAGTCCAGGGTCATACAGTGAAACAGTCCAGGGTCATACAGTGAAACAGTCCAGGGTCATACAGTGACATAGTCCAGGTTCATATAGTGAAACGGTCCAGGTTCATACAGTGAAACAGTCCAGGTTCTTACAGTTAAACAGTCCAGGTTCACACAGTGAATATCTGACTTCTTATGACACCATGAACCTGTGAGTTCTGGTGACACTGATCTCAGATGAACTCTGAATGACAGTCTGAAGTCTGCAGTGTTTTCTGCAGCAGCTCAGTTCTTCCAGTCGTCTTTGTTTTCCAGAGAAGAGTCCGAGAAAAACCTTGCGTGACTTCTTTCAGTCTGAGAGTTTGGCCGCCGGTGCAGCCAGCGAGAGGCCGACCCCGCGTCCCTCTCGTGGCTCCAGGAGAGCTTTGGGCCGGGCCCCTAGCTTGCTGAGGATCCAGCAGCCTTGAGTGACAGCATCCTTCCTGTTGTGGTTGCCATGGGAACAGGAGAGTGTTTTCCCAAGTAAACTCAGTGGACCTCTAGGCCACATCAAGCTCTGCTGCCGTGACTCAGTCTCCGGCTCCACGGGGAACCTAACTATAGCAGAGCAGAATGCTTACGAGGCGGTACACAAGCTTTAATGGACTGTGGTTTCCCACTTGGCCTAGTTGGCCGGGGCCTCAGAAGTCCGTAAAAATGCCTCGTGTTTGTCTCCTGTCTAAATAGTTGGCATACATGTGCGTGCAGGATGCATACATCAAACACCTGCGGGTCTGCGCAGACCCGCGTACGCATCCGCTGCGTTGTCACATTCGCTGTTGTTCAGCTGAGGAACGGTTCTGCCAGGAACAACAGCGCTGCAGAAGCCCAGGCCGAACAGCTGGAAAGCATTAGCTCCGCAAAATGATGGCAGCACACAGCGTTACACACCCAGATGATTTCATCCCCTACAGAGGTTCAGACTCGCACACAGCTTAACCCCTGACGCACAGTGGCGTACGGCGAGCAAGGCGAGTTCGCGTACTCAGGTCCAAACATTGGTATAGATGCACCCATGCAGAAACTTTGGATGCTAATAGATCTGTTTAAGGGTCAATGCAATTTAAAAAGTAGGACTATGCTGTCGTCCCTGAAAAAGCCCCCAGATCACCTGCATTTTACAACCCATGACCGATTATCGATGACTCATCGATAATCTCAAACAGTCCACGTTGACTCAAGCTGACGATTTCCATGAAGTCAACAGTCTGCTCTAAGATCAGATCCCATAGTGACTCAACAATGAAGATAAACACAGTCAACTTGTTTTTCTGAGCTCAGTTTTGGAGCTTTTCAGACAATTCATATTCCAAATTTAGAAGAAATAGTCAAAAAACATTTTATTTTTTTTGCATTAAAAAATACGTTTTTTGAGTGAAAAATTAACAACAACCGTAAAACATGATGAATACATGTTGGATCTCCTTGGTTACATTGGACGCATGTTTCAGTCCAAATTTTGACTGGATTGATTTTGGGAAACGTCAGTTACATATTTCCACCACTAGGGGGAGCTTTATCTTAAAAAAAAAATCACAGTTTTCGAGCCATAATCAGTTTTAGTCCAAATCTGGTGCATAAGTATCGACTTAAGGAGATCTATCTTGTATACATGTTATTTTATTTCCCCTAATAGCTCATATTTTATTCCCGAGGTAGAGCGTTTTTTTTTCAGTTTTATGTTATGTTGTTTTTAAATCTTTTTTCGAACATAACTTCCCAACGGTTTGTCCGATTTAGTCCAAATTGACCTAATATGAACCGCCTCAAGGAGACCTAACTTAAATTTACTATATATTACTGTAATTGTTTATATTCAACTCACCCGAGGGGCTTCTTTTATTGCAAAACACACAGTTTCTCGACTGTAAGTCCAATTCTGTCTAAATGTATCTCTTAAGAATAGACACCAAAGAAATCTGTCTGTTGTTTTATATGGAGAAGTTCTAAAGAAGTTGTACTTTTGCCACATTTGATTATGTGAGGGTAAAAAGTCCATTTCTTGTCTTCTTTTGGAAATAATCCCACCCGATGAGCGGAGAGTGGGATGATCATTAGTTTAAACGCTTATTACGTAGTAATTCTTGAACCAAGCGGCGTATAATCTGTGTCTTAAAACAATGTGAAGGCAGGCAGAGTGACTAAGAGCAGCCGGCTCGCTGTTCGACATCGGGACTCTGCTGGCATCTACAGGGCATGTGTGGGTGGGCACATCAGCACCCTGGGGCCATTGTGGAGGTGTGGCACATAAACAAAGCCCATGTCTGTGAGTTCTGTGGCGTTTGGCTGCCGCTGCTGCTCTGAAGAGTTCTGGAAGACACACGGATGGTTTTTGGAGGGAATGAGGAGGATGTTTAACGGGTGTGGTTACATTTTTCTTTTTCTCTCTCTGGATCCACGAGCTGTTGTCTCCTACCGACTGGAGCCTATAAAATGGAACCAGGAAATGTAAATGTGCACATGCCCATGTGAAACCTCTCTGTGCGTTAATGCTGTGCTGTTTATTTTTAGTTCCTGCAAAGCATTATAATAGAGAGCGTTTATGTGGGTGGTGGGCGGCCCTCTCTGTCACATCCACACACACACACACACACACACTAATGATCTTAATCGTGACCTAACAACATCTCCACGTCGCCTCCCACTCTCGGAGGCGAGCTGAGAGGATGAGGATGTGCTGGACGTGTACATTATCTGCCACTTGATTACAGATTCACCGACAGCCTTGGAGCCGGTGGCACACGTAGATCAAAATGATCATGTATTACAGAGTGAAATGTGACTCTATGTGTGGATAACTCGCCTTTTTCATCGCAGTCACGCGGGTTTAACATCAGAATTAACGTCTTTTCATTCAGTCTGTGTTTCTGAGTGGGCAGCGTTCAGCACAAACTACTGTTCAGTAAACTTCTTGCCTCTAGTCTGACATCTTTTTACAGCATATATGCAATTTGTATACAAGAATTCAAAAAACAGTTTTTGTAAAAAGAAATTAAAAAAAAGCTGAAACTGCAAAAAAACAGTCATAAGGGTCTAAGCCAATGGAAATCACTCAATCTGTTACCGTGGCGACGTGGCAATACCCAGAGGAAATATTCAATAGTTAAATGTCTCAAAAGGCATCAAGTCACATTTCACAAACATCAAAGCTTTCAAGTCACATGTCCCAAGTATCAACTCATACGTCAAAGACACCGAAGCCACACATTTACATGTAGGAAAACAGAAACATCACGTCGCATTTCAAAAACATCAAAGCCATCAAGTCATTACTCACAAAAACATCAAAGATGTCAGATCTGTGACACTTTTGTTTTAATCTAAGTCACTGGGTTGTTAAAATGTTTATTACATTGAGAATTAAGACTGTGCTCTTATTTCTTACATTTGATTTGTTTTTTATTATTTTGCTCGTTAATGATGCATTTTTCTCACTTAAACCAATAATTACCTCATTATCTTTGCTGATCTGATAAGATTGCTGATTATTTTTGCATTTTTCCAAAAACGTTAATATAGAAGTTTGTGACCTGTGAGCGAATAAACAAATTGATGTTTAATTTAGATTTTTCTGAAAAATTCCCCTGAATTGAATGTCGCCAGTTATTGTAATTAATAGATTATAATAATTTTTCAATAATGTTCCCTGTAAAACTAATACTATTCTTTTTTTTTCTTCCTCTACAGTTTATCTGGGGGATAATTTTGATCATTAATGTTAATGTTAATGAAATACGAAGGCTTATAAGAGCGGAGAGAATCATGCCGTCATTGGAGTTTGATTGACAGATGCCTCCACCTGTCGTATTCAGTTGTTTACCGAATCTTGTCTAGATCTTCTCCTTCTTTATGAAACGAAAACTTGTTTGCTCCAATTATTGGTCAAAATTTGCAAAGAGCAGCACACCATAACTTTAGCTGCTACTTATTCTACAAAGTCTGTGTTTCAGAAAACCTCTGGCTCAACAAGAGCAACTGTCGAAAAAACTATATAATATGGAAAATGTTCAAATTGCAACCCAATATATGAAAAATCCTGAGGATACTTCTTTTTGTCTTGCCACACACATCGAAAATAGAAAAAGTAAAGCGAGACCAGATGTGATATGTGAACATAAATATCAGTTAAGAGTGATTGTGACACCCGTTAAGGAACATTTTAACTGTTTTAATTGGAGTTTGATGAATAAAGCACTTGTTTTAAAAGTCACCCTGGAGCCCAGCTACTGTCCTATTTTCTGTCTACATAATGTTGGAGAAACTCCACGCTTCATCTGTAATGTGGCCCACTCCCCACTTTCCGTGCACTTTCCATTCAATAGTCCCTCTCACTCCTCTGCAGGACTCACCCTGCAGGAGCCTGAAGCACCCTCTGCCAACCTCCACTCTGAGTTCCCTGTGAACACATGCATCTGTAGAAAAAAACAAAAACCTATTAAGCTCAACGCTCGAAAGAAGCAACTGTATATTTTTTCCAAATCAGAGTTTTTGTGAGCTTTTGCGTCGTCGGCATACAGACCATAAACGCACAAACGCAGACGTCAAACCTCTGCTTTGACATCACTGCTCTGACTGAAGAAAAATGGAGCTGCAGAGTGAAAATGATTTAATTTTGTTTATGTGTGTGTGTGTGTGCGTGTGTGTGTGTGTGTTTGTGGACGCTGGTTCTGGTCAGCTGACGGCTATTGAAGACTGTGATTTGTTTGTCAGACTGGGCTGGACTGAACTGCATACAGCTGCAGTTAGTGTGTGTGTTAGAGGAGGAGAGAGAGAGAGAGAGAGAGAGAGGCAGTGTATAAGCTCAGCACCAACAACATCAGGCGCTGGAGACTGGAGTTGAGCAGTGCAGGCAAAGCTTGGTAGAAAAGAAGCAAGGATGGAGTCTCAGTCCTCCTTCTGCGCTTGAACGCAGCACAGCACCGCTGGCTGGACCAGAGGCTGACTGGACAAACACAAACTATCTGCTGCCTGGGAAAAACAAACTCAGGTGACTCTCATACTGCCCGGCAGGATCTAGCTGGACTAGGACTAAACTGCAGTGCATTATGGGTTGCTCGGCCAGCGTGGTCCTGCTTCTTCGCTCGGTGGGTGGAGCCGACTGCAGCTACATGTGTTCAGGACCGGACCGGTTGTCAGTGGACGCTGCCACTCCCACCCTGGAGGGATACAACGCGACCACCTCACCTCTGACCATCATCGTAATGGTAACCAGCTCCTCATCCACTTCCTGTCTGATGCATGTGCGAGGAAACTTCAGCATGTGGGTGTGAAGCAACTGGGTGCACAACTCCTGCACTTTTTGGGATTTGTATGAATCTGTGTTTGTGTGCGTTTCAAAATCTAATAACCTCAACAACCAGAACGCAGAACGCCTGGGAGTTTTTGTTTCTTCATTTAAAAAAAAAAAATCTTTCCTCTAAATTTCCTGTTCAGTCTCCCGTTCCTTTTCCATGTCCTTCTGAGGTTGCTGCAGGATCGGTGATCGGCCCCTCGGTGATCGGCCCCCTCACAGCTGAGTGGCAGAACGGCGGAAATGGTAGCAGGAGAAAAAAGAGGGAGGCGGTGGGCGAGGAGGAGGAGGTGGGGGGGGTCAGACTTGAGGAATCTAGTTTCTGTGGGAAAAAAGTGCTTTTCTCTGCAAACGGCTGGCGGAGAAGATGATAAATATAGCTGTGCAAACAGAACCCCGATTAAGATGGTGGACGGGAGTCGTTGAGTGAATGAACGGAGGAATGCATCAGGCTGAATGAGTGGATTAAGGAATGAATGAATTACATAAAAGCATATGTGCATTCATCCTCGCTGACATTTCAGCGCTCCGGGTCCGACATCTGTTCCGTGTCTGTATCCACTCGTCTAGCCCAGATTCTGTTCTTCCCAGAAAGACCCTGGTTTCTGTAAGCCAAGTGGAAAAAAAAAAAAGGTTTTTGGCAGGGTGGTCTCGTTACAGTCGGCCTTTCTGTTTCTGCTTTCTTTCTTTCTTTCTTTCCGTCCTTGAACTCTGTCTCCTCTGGTGTCAGCGTCTCTGGTCTCTGGTCTCTGTGGCAGAGACATGTTTGCCTTTTGATTCTCCTCCTCTGAGTGTGAGAACATGTTCTCATATATTCTGTTGGAACTCGGGCCACCATGGCTGCCTTAACTTTTCTTTTTCCCTTTTTTTTTTAGCATAAATGCAATATGTGAATATGATCAATGCAGGATTATGAGAGGGTTATAGGGTTAGGTTCATTAGAGAGAGGCTATGATGTTTGGAATCCTCTTCCACTTGAATGATTTCACGGTCCTCCTCAACAGCTGCAGCACAGTTTCACTTCTTCAAACCAAGACTGAACATGGGATTGGATTAATTAGAGGTCATTAACAACGGTGTGAAGCTGGGATTTTATCTGTGTGAAGTTTCAAGGGGCTTTTTTGAGTCACTAGAACGACAGCTGTGTGAGTAAAATCGGAGTAAAAATGAATGATATCATGCAGACAGAAGAAGGAGAAAACTCTGAAGGCTGCATACAACTTTGATGAAGTTCTAGTTAGAAGATATCATCCATGTCAAGTCTTATGGAACGCCTGGAGAGTAAGTCGTAGGGAGTTTTGTACATTTTAATGCACATTCGGAAATTGAGCCGATTCCTATGGGAAATAAAAGGAGAGGTATGAAAAGACTTATTTTAATATATCAACACTTAGTTTTATGCATATATTCTTACTGGTAACCAGAGATTTAAATGAAGCCAGTCCTAAACTCTCAGTTAGAGGCATTTATGCAGAGGTGATAAATATAACACGGATCAAATTAACCCTAAAGATGGAGGTATCGGTATCCTCGCAGGGCCAGTTAATCCTTTTTTGGATTAAAAAAAAAAGAAGAAATATTAAACTATTAAAAGCTTTATACCAGCGGTTCTCAAACTTATGTATTATTTTTTCTGCCTAATATCCCATTAATACAAAAAAGGGCAGAATAATATTTTTTATTTATATATATATTTATTTATAATATTCATTATAATAATATAAACAAAACAGTGAAAAAAAATGAAATTGTGATTTTAAAGACGGAATACATATTTATTTTTTTTAAAGGCCTGATTCCCTTCTTGTTTTTAATAAATGTGAATCAATGATAATGATAATAAATAATAAATGATAACAATTATTATTATTAGAACTTTTGAACTGAGAATTTTGAATCTAAAATGCGATTTATGGGACTATTAACTGCATTTTTTTAAAATTAGATTTATTGTAGAACAGTTATTGTAGGTCTGATACTTTGTAACATAATTGAGAAACAATTCTATATATATATAAACCCGAGGTTTTTGTCCGCCACCTGTCAGACTTACAGGAAATCCCCCTCTACTCCGTCTCTCTGTCACCCGCCGGTCCCACAGACTCTCTCCAGACCCGGTGTGGTTCTGATGATGTGAAGCAGATGGCTTTTGTCTAGTGTGCTCTCTCTCTCTTTTATTCCCTATCAATCTCTCTCCCTCTCTCTCTCCATCCGTACTCCCTTCCCAGATAAGATCCATTAAACCCCGCCCCTTCCTGTCTCACTCCACGGTCGTGCGACAGGGAGGCTGTGCAGGTATCACCCAGTCCAGTTCCTTATTAGAGCAGTCCACACCCGACCCACCTCACCCCCGCTAGGAGGGAGAAGTTAAAAGGGATTTTTAATAGAGTGAGAACAAGGTAGGAATCAAAGGCAGGAGAAATAAAGCAAGGAGGAAACGAGGGGGAGGCGGGGGGGGGGGGGGGGGGGGGGGGGGGGGGGGACTGGATGGACGGAGCCAGCTGAAGGCTGAAGCAGCTGGTGACAAACGGAGGATGGATGGATGGACTGATGGAGGAAAAGAGCGAATGAAGAGGCTTCTGTTGACTTTAGATTGAAGTTATTATACGGTTCTCAGACATCCCATAATGACGATTCACTGAGTCACACGGAGGACTTCAAAGACTTATTAAAGGTTGTGAGAAAGTTAAGAAAACATGCAGTTGGTTTGGAGCGTTTGGTCCAGGTGCTTCAGAGCTGAGACGCCTGAACTATGGTGTCAGAAGAAAAAACAGCCTTCATCATCATCATCATCATCATGGAAAAACATGAAACGCACCTTTTTGCACAAGAGATCAATCAATCGGTCGGTTAAACTTCATTTATTTATATATTTACGGCATATTTCCAAGCAAATAAAATATTCAATGTGGTTTAGAGGTGATTGTTGTTTTGTTTGTTTGTTTGTTTATGGATTTAAGAGAATAAAATAGAAAGTTCAAATAATAATAATCAGAATACCACTAATGATAATAGTACAATGAGATTATTAAGATGATAAATTAAACAAAATAATGTGCTTACAACTAGTTGGTAAAATGTTAGTAAAGTAATTTCTTATGTGTCAAGTTCTTTATATTTGTATTTTAATATCTGATATTGTCTTTTTTCTTGATTTGTTGTTTTCCCTTTATTTAAAATACAATCACAAACAGCTCGACAAATAACCCCAATTAACAGATTACTTTACTAACATTTCACCAACTAGTTATAAACACTTTATTAAGTGTAATTTATCATTTTAATATTCTTATTTTATTATTATCAGTAATTGTATTCTCATTATTATTATTATTATTATTATTATTATTATTATTATTATCTTTTCCATCATCTTTAAACGACATTTAATATTTTAACTCATCTGAAATATGCTTAAAATATGTCAGCATGTTGTTATTTAAAGTACTAAAACTATGATTTTCCCTTCTTTTATATTATAATTCTAATGTCTACACGCTGATTATGTGAGTTCAGCATCTCAGACATGATTTGTCTACATAAACAATCACAACATTCCATTTATTCTAGTCCCGCCCTGAGGGACACCATTTCTGTGGGTCAAAAGTCTTCGTCTTTTCCCTCTGTCTGCCATTTCTTTGTGAGAACCTTAACAGAAACATGCACCGATCAATAAAGACACTTTAACTACATCCTTGGTTTGGCGTTGGTGTTCCAGCACTGAACCCAGCAGCTTTTGTTCTTCACCAGTTTATTGCATCCTTTCTGTTTTATAGATCTTCGCTCCGCGCCGAGGTTTTCGTCTGTGGTGGAGATTTGAATGTTGTTGCATAATCATGGCGGTTTTCATGTTGTTTTTATGTCGGTGGTTACCTCCTTGTGTTTGTTTTTTTAATTCTGCTTGTGTTTATGGCGGTGTGTGTTGCAGACAGAGTCATGTGGTAGGAAGAGGAGGAGGGGGAGCAGTTGGAGGAGGACGGTCTGACTTGATGACAGGAAGTTGATGGTTTCTATGTGATGGCTTGCGTGTTCGTGTGCATGTTTGCGCTGAAGATGTGCGGCATTGATAGCTATGGCCGGAAGAAGATGAGATAGTGAGACTTTGGCTTTGGGTGTGTGTTCGTACCTGATAGATAAGGTGTTCAAAATCCACGTGGAGACTTAATACATGTGGAGCGTGAAAATATAGTATCTACCATTCATTTTCTCAGAAAACAAAAGACGTCAAAGAGTGTCACATGTGGAAACCGGATTTTCTGTGGGTTTTTTCTCTGTGTACAGTGTGTGTGTGGGTGTATGTGTGTGAGTGTGTGTGTGTGTGTGTAAATGTCAGACATCAAACAACCAACTTCCTCTATACATCCACGTGTGCTGACACATATTCATAAACCCGACCTCGCTATTATTTCTGCTTCGGACAGCGCTCTCACCCTGTAATGTGCCTTTTGTTTGGTCCATCGTTATTTTAGCTTTAACCCTATTTTTACTTTCCTTTTGTGCGTGTCGTACTGCACGCAGCTAGAATCCTCTCACTATGAGCTTCAGGAGCAAAATCACCTTCAGGAAGAAAATCAAAAAAAAACGGATGAGATCGGATTTCGCCTGCCTGAGTATTGTATGTATTCTCTTCCTGTTTCTGCTAGTTACGTTTACGCTAAGTTACGATCAGAACTACTATTGACTGATTGTCATATAGTTTACTAACAGGGACATGGTTGTATGCTGTCAATCATAGTCATGATTTTGATTAATACAGATCACTAGAGTGTAATTACACTGTAATAACACAGTAATAACAGTGTAATTACACTGTAATAACACAGTAATTACTCCTGTCAGTTATTTTCTCCTCTTTTGGAGATTTGTTTAGAACAATAAATTCAGTCTGACTACGGGATACAGCCATTGATGTATAAAATGTGTGCAGTGATGAAACATACCTAGCAGAGGTAGTGCTTCCTGAGTGCGTCTGACAGGTGACATTTAATCAAACGCCACATCGATTTTTCTGTTTTGAATCGTCATCTCAGATTTGTGTTCCAAGAAAAAGCCACAGCTATTAATTATTTGCAATTTCAATTCGACCAATACTGATCTGTTGAGATAATATCTGTTAAATCTCATTTATCAATTTGATTATTTGGCATAGAATAAAATCAAATGGATCTGCGAGGATTAGGCAGCGATGGCGAGGTGGATGGCGTCTTAGCTAGCAGCCAAAAAATCACCAGATCAATGGAGGGAATCATTTAAAGGCATAAGCTGATCAGCCTGTAACTGTGAAGCAAGTCATTGAAATTGGGAAATTGTGAAAGATCAAGATGATAGAGTGGATTGAGTTTGAACTTTTGCCTGAGTGTGCAAGATGATAATCTTCCTGGCTGAACTTTCAATATATCTCCTTTAGTATATTGAACCCAGAAAACTATGTAGGGTTCGGTTATATGGAAGTAAGAACTAAAAAATAAACCTCTAGATGACCTAAAGACGATGTTTTTGAAGAATAATAAGAATAAATCATGCTGACAGTGCAAATTAAAATACTCATTCATTAGTTAGCATGGGGGTAAAAATCACCGGGACACAGTATGGGGGGTTGAAACATCACATCACCATCGGTTACATTCAGGCCACTTTCCCACTCTGTGTTCCTTCTTGCTTTTTGCGCTGTGGTGTGTAAACGTCCCGGTCTGCATGTGACCCAAACCAGAGATCATTATTTCCTCCTCCTGCCTAACCGCAGTCTGCTGCAGCTCTCACAGCGCTGCTGCTCCTCTCTGGGTGAAAGAAGTCATCAATCATCGTCATGCGTCTGTTAAACCTGCGTCTAACGTTGTTGTTTTTGGGACTTATTGATACTTCACAGTCCTGTAAATCTCTTTGAGGGACGGGAGATGGCTGGAATTGCAGTGAATTATAATTTCGTCTTTCTATGGTGTTGTTTGTTCGGTTGGATGAAGCTCTTACACTCCACTTGTCTAATATTTCCTCTTTTGGTCTCAGTTTTGTTTTGTTTTTTCACATTCTATTGTTCTGTATGGTGAAGCAGAGCCTCGCAGTCTGCGTCGCTGCTTCCTCATCCAAGCTTTGATGTCATGCCGCATCACAGGAAACCGTCACGACTCAGTTTATGTGTTAAATAGAGAGATAGAGAGATATTTCACTAAGTAAGTGGTGTTGAAAATGTCGCCTCTCAGGAAATATTTGATTCGTTTCACGGAGAGCCTTTCAGTCATGTTTTTATGGTGTATAATTATATGCCTGAAAGGTCGTCGTCGCCTCCAACCTGGATCCTGCATGAAAGCACGATAACTCAAAAGCTTTTTCACCGATCATTTTAGGATCGGTTGCATATTTCCGCCACTAGGGGGGGGGGGGAATACTCAACTGTTGGTCCATTTTAGGCCCAATTTGGTGCCTATGAGTCGACTCAAGGCTGACTTCATAGAAATAGTTAGGTTGACTCAATATGGACTGTTTGAGATTATTGATGAGTCACATTTAATTTAAGGGCTTCGAGGGGATTGGGGGCTTTTTCGGTGATATACCCTTACTGTCGGGGGACGACAGCTTGGACCTAGTTTTCTTATATCTTTCGTATTTATGTTTGATCAAAGCAAACGACTGAATATTGATGGAATGCTTCTGTGTTGTGTTCACTTGCAGCAGGAGAAACCGAAGATGATCGATCCTCTGGACTATGAGACCGTCATCTCTGAGCTGGGCGACGAGTTGAAGGAGGATCCTCTCAGAGACCTGCTCCTATTCCCCGACAATGATTTCTCTGTAAGTGTGTGTGCGTGTGTGTGTGTGTGTGTGTGTATGTGTATGTGTGTGTTTTAAGTGATGCAGTGAGAACAATGTTCATGTTATGAATTTGAATCCTGTTTAAAGGTGTTTTCAGTCACAGAAGGAGAGGAGGAGCCACACAGATCAATGTTCATTATCGGATACACGATCAATTTAGTTACACTGATTCAGCAGCATCAAGAAGATCAAAGATAATCCAACAATGCAGGAATAATGAAAATGGAGAATGGAATATAAGTGAAAAATAAAAAAGGAAAGTCAAACCAGCGCCTAAGAATAACAACAAGATAATGATTGGAATTATGTTCAATGAAAAATAATAATTAGAGGTAATATCCCACTTAATATTGGTATTATCGTCGTGTTTATGTTATTTCCCATGTTGAAGCTCTCCCTCTGCGTTCTCCTCTGGGTCCTGGGTGGTCTCAGTCTTCCACTGAAGATGCTCTGCTGTGATTCCGGTGATGCGTTCAGGGGGTGATGAACATTTTCCATAATGCTGAGTATTTCTTTCAGCACTTTACAATAATGTGAATCAAAATAATCACCTTTATGTCATATTTTCCATTTCTGCCTACGGCCAAAACCTTATTTTATTTTATTTTAATATCAAGTTAAAGGGTCTATTTTTCCTTAATATGAAAAAAATCAGACTCTGTATATTTTTTTCAAGACCGGTTACTGATATTTGTAATACAGAATAGCTATATAATATTAAACTTCATATCTAACACAAACAGGAGACCCAGAAGGCAACACAGCAGCAAAAAAACATTAAAAATATTTAAAAACAAGAAGATCAAAATGAGAGAAAGTGAAAATACCGTCTGATAAATACTGTTTTTTTTGCAGATGGATGTATGATGGCAGGTAGAAACATTGTTTTTGCAGACAGTTGGATACAAGTCTTTTATGATCATGAGTTGGAATCATCGATAAATCAAATAAATGCCAACGTAGCATTTATATATAGCTTTTATGTTTTTTTTTTCGTTTTTTTTAATCAAGAGCAGAGACGTTGATTAATTTTAACTTCAGTCAAACTGCACATCTGGCCTGATTAAAGAAATATTTACACAGATCCCTTCACATCTGGCCTCATTATTACTACCTTTATTAAAGAGGCTAAAGATTCTATTCCTCTCATGAATGCAGCACCATAGAAAAAAAAAACACCCCAGCATCAACCAAAGCTTTGTAAATATTATTTGTTCTTTGGCGATGTAATAAGTAGAAACTTAGCCATTCGATATATGGTACCGTAATTAGCCTAAAGCTAATTTTCTCCTTCGCACAGAAACTAGCACAAGGGAATAGCCGGGTTTTACGTGATGTATCTTTACACGAGTGGTGATGTCATAGGATCTGTTGTTTACACCAATGCCTTCAATGGAAACAGCTGTGTGTCATCAGCATACGTGGCGAATATATGAGGTTTTGAATCAGAGGGCGATTCTTGTTTGATCACTGCAGATTTTGTGGTTGTTTTGATGCTTTCACTCAGCAACAGTTTGATGATTAGTCCTACGATTTCATCTCCGACAGCAAGGGGATATAACTCAATCCAAAGCCCCTAATCCCCCTGCGCTCCAAAAGAAATCTCCCCTGATTGAACTCCTCCGATGAAATGCGAAGTCAATTCTTGTGAGCTAAATTTAAACGCAATTGGAGTCATGGTTGGGAAGTTACAGAGGAGAAAACTGTGTTTTCCTCCAAAAATTAAGAGTTAAATATGAACTATTGTAGTGAAATAATATATTTATATTATATAAATACAAGGTTGATCTCCTTGTGTCGATTCATACGAGTCAATTCGGACATAATTGAACATTTGGATATGAAATAACACCATAAAACTGTGTTTTCTGAAGAAAAAAAAAGTGACCCTAGTGAGTAAAATATAAACAATTACAGCAGAATATGACAAATAAAAGTTACACATGCTTGAGATTTATATGAGCTAAACTAAATCTGACCAATAGTTAGGAAGTAATGTTCGGAAAACAGTGTTTTTCGTGAAAAAGCTCCCCCTAATGGCGTAAATATGAATCCGACGTTTCTCCAAATGAGATTAGATCTTTCTCCCAGGTCAAAGTCTATGCGGATATAACATTTTATAATGATCCACGAGATAGTTTTCGAGTTACAGAGTTAATTCTCCACTCAATGCTAAGTAGGTACGACCAGATGACATCATTAACGCCGGTCGACCATCAAACAGCTGAAAACAAAGTGGAAATGACATAAAAAATACAACATTTCTGTCGCCTCTAACTGTTTCATAATGATGATTGGAAGCGATTATCATGAAAAATACTTGCAATTAATTCAGATAACTGCGACCAGGTGATGGAGTCGATCAGTAACTGTATGAAGTGTCAATCAGTTTGACAAGTTTTTTTCTCCCATTGTGGTATTTTTTTTATGAAGCATTTAAAACATGAGTGGGCTTTTAAACCACTTCTACTCGGAACATTGATGTCCATGCGAACCCAGCGTGGGATTACAGAGTCAAGAGGCTTTAAGTGGATTTTTTTCTCAACTCCATTGAGCAAAAAGAAGGATGACATCATGGCCGTACGACCCCATACGGAAGTCATTCCCTCACTCAATCATCCACTATTTAATATACACTTGGCAACTTGTTTTATAGAGCATATTAAATTAAGATTTCAACCGCATATGGGTAAACCATCAGCATTTTTGGTCGATGCAACACATTGCATTGTGGGATTGTTTGCAGGAAGCTGTGTGCATGCCATAGACATGACTCAATTTGCCTGTGTGAGAACTTGGTGTGTACTTTGTAGTGAGTGTGGAGTGGTTTTGGACAGATGCCGAGTATAAAATTGCATCACGTGACCTCTCTCCTCCACTCCAACTTATTCATGCAAGTATAATTTATTCATTTTTAGATTTGCAATCTTCTCATTACAGTCGGTAATTTATTCTCTCCCGTTCTCCTCACCTCGTTTTCTATCAGCACTTTCTTTCTTTCATGGTAACTCTAATTACTTTCATGTTTTTGACTTTATTTGTATATACTCAGATTCTGTAGAATCGACAAAAATCTGTTAAACAGAAAAAACATGTAAAATAAAGTAAAAAAGGTTTAAATATGTCTCACGTAGAGAAGGCAGGATCCATATGTTTAACATTTATGAGGTTGAATTAAGCATCATTCTCAGGAGATTACATTATTTTGAAGGGGAAATGGATTTAAAACAGGTCGAGTTTATTACAACTATTACAAAAATATCATTTTTAAACCCGTTTATTCTTGTTTTCATGACAAATATGCGTCACATGACTTACTTTCTTTATGTTAAAATGACGTAATCCAAATTTTTACATGTAATTAAAATACATTATCTTATACATTAGGATATATTACTTTTCTGATTTTTTATATATATATTAAAACGAGCTAAATGCGCTAAACGAAGATGTTTCTTGGCGCATCCTTGGAGATAAACCGTTTTTCTCAGCTGTCAACCGGCTCTTGTCTGGCTGCAACACAACCTCTTCACGTCTTTGTCTCGGTAGCCAACTGTCAATTTCCATAATTGCACGAGAAGGCAGCTCGCCAGGGTTCTGCTGATGCACAAAAGGCAGATCTGCTGCAGCGCCAGTTGGTAAAGGATCTCAGCGTTCCCTCCAGCTGATTGGCTTGTATGAATCAAAGTCTGTTTCTGCTCATGCATAAAGATCTTGTCTTCAGAACCGCTCCACACACTTGGAAGAATACGTCTGTGTTTCCTCCTCAATGTTGGTTGTCGCTTTCACTTATTGTAAAACATACTTTATACCAGAAATGCCATTTTAAAGTGTACAAACTCCGCCTCCTCCAAAGACACACACTCCTACATGCTTTGCTGATCCAAACTCCACACCTCCACTCGAGTCTCGAGTTCATGATTAGCCTGCAGATATGTATCGTAAATGACATAAACATACATATATATATATATATATTTATAATATAATATAACAAAATGTATAATATAAACCTCTATAAATAAATTCTTACATACATATGAATATATATTATATTATATTATATCATAATGTGTCAAAAAAATACAAAAAAGTAGATAAGAATAAGAATATATTTATACGTTTAAAGTATATACGTATATACAATATATTATATAGTAATATATTACTATATAATATATCATAGAATGAGTATATTCTGAATTATACAATGAGCGTGAACGCCATTCATGATATTTAGATGGTTTTACAGAGAGCATGTAGAACATCAGTCTGTATAACATGATTTATGATATTGACCTTGAGATGTGTTTGAACAACTTTCCTGTCGTAAGTATTTCCTGTCGTGTTGAACGTCCCCTCTGGATGCTTCTGTCCCCCCAGGTATCCACTGTGCCTCAGGAGAGTCGGACTCTCAAGTCAACTGTTCCAGAGGGGGCAGAGCGACAGGCTGAATGTCTGCTGGTCAGACAGGTTAGTGTGTGTGTGTGTGTCCATGAGTGTGTGTGGGTGGGTGTGTGTGTGTGTGTGTGTGTATGTGTGTGTGTGTGTTTACAGTGTTAAACTGAAACCACTTTGGCCTGGAATAAAAAAGATAGTGTCTGTTTGTCAGTTAAGACTGTTCTTAATATAGGACATCCTGATTCCAGTGGAACGGATTCATCATTACTCTCATGTGTCTGTGTGTGTGTGTGTGTGCGTGTGTGCGTGTTTGTGTGTGTATCAGGGATCATTCCTGATTGACTAGCTATAATCCCAATAATCCCAGTGGAGAAATAATATCTCAGTAGATGGAAACTCTGCAGACAGCGCCGTCACAGCTGACTGGAGGCGAGCGTGTGTGTGTGTATTTATGTGTGTGTGTGTGTATTTGTGTGTGTGTGTGTGTATTTGTGTGTGTGTGTGTCTTGTCTACGGCTGACAGATCTGTATGTTTCTGAACAAATGGGTGGAGGTGAATAGTGGGCCAGTGTTCAGCGAGCAGACGGAGGAAGCGAGCCCCCCCCCCCCTGTGTTTGCACATTAAACCATAATAGTACGCACACCTTATCAATCCCTTAGAGAGAGAGAGGCGATAAGATGTCAACATGTCTGTGTTTGCAGAGTCTGCTGGGGAAGAGTTTCAATTCCTCAATTTAAATAATCTAATGTTGAATCCGTGGGTCTCACTGCCGACTTATTGTCTGCAGACTTTCCATCTCCCCCTTTTCTTCCTTTAGAGTTAATATTTAATCAGATCCATCTATTTTGCAGGCCTGTAAGTATTACACCTCTGAGCTAAACGTGGTCCAGTTCAAGAATGACGACTATGCGGGAGACTACCGCCTGCTGCCCAGGTAATGACCTTTGAACTCCCTCTGATCAGTCTGCTGGCTGTTTCTGATGTTTGGGATTAGAACCATTAGACCAAGATAAATAGACCGAGATAAATTTCCCCCTAGTGTCAGAAATATACAACCAACCCTTCACCAGAATCAATCCTGTTCTACCACCATAAAGTCTATGTGAGTTTATAATTTGAAAAGGATCCATGAGGTTTTGAGTCATTGCGTTGGCGTAGGCGGCGGCGTAGACGGCGATGGCGATCCCATAATATCCCTGAATGTAGGTGCTATGATACAGAGCAGAAGAACATAAACACTGCACTACTACACACTATTCAAAGCTGTCACACAGACATAGCACAGATGTTAGCGGCGGTATGCGCTCCATGGGGTGCTCTGGAGTTTATATCAAGCTGTCAGTCAAACAAACAGAGTCGTCTCAGTCCCAGCGAGACTGACCCGGAGCGGCCCGGCAGTCACGGCTCTCCACCGCAGGAATGTCCCGCTCCTGTGTCCCAGGGTCAGCCACAGCGTTTTCTCAGTCAGTTCACATAACCTCTGAACTGACATCCAGAGCGAACTATTAAGTACGACATCATACCAGCTTTTGTTGTCTCTCACTGTTAAAGCACAAACACAACATGTCGGATCGTTTTCATGGAAAAACTTCTAACCACCCAAACACTTTTGGCTCATGTGTTTATAATGCAATAAAAACAGGGTTGAGAAGAGAAAAAAAGGAACAATGTGTGTTTAAGCGGCGCTCTTCATCTGTGCGTGTCAACATTAGTATTCCTCGGTTGCTGCTGAAGAATCGTCCAAACATTGTCTCCTTGAGATGTTCTCTCAGAGGCGCCTCCATGAATGTGAATGTGTGACTTTTAAGGAGCTGCTGCTCTCATTCTTATCCTCCTCGGACTGCAGCCTAGCTGTTTGCAGCTCACGGCACCCGCACAATGGCATTTGATCACATTTCACACACAAAGACGTGCCCGCCTGTGAAATCAGTGGCGCGGGCAGGGATTGAGTGAGGGCTAGCCATTGTTGACTCCTGGCAGAGAAGGACGGAGCAGATTCAGCCACCCTCCAGCGCTCTGCATCAATATTATTCTTCACTGGTGTTCAGCGTTTGTCTCATCTTCTTCCTTCTTTTCTCCCCCCTCTAAAGGAAACTGTACAAGGCAGAGAAGCTGCCATCCCATTCTTTTGAGATTGACTATGAAGACGTGGACAAAGATGAGGTCAGCAGCGAACATCTTCCAACTCAAGTACTTTCAGAAAGAGTGCATTACATACGGGATACTGATTTAACTCGTTTGATGCGACCTTAAAGCTGTTAGAATATACTTTGCAGGAGCAGTTAGCTCGTTAAAGGTCATACAGGGACATTGATTATCAGCGTGATTTGACAGACTAATGGCCGCCCAAAGATAGAGCCTCAGTCTCCCTTTTATCGTTGATCATCTGCTTCCTGCTGTCAGCGGAACGAATGGACGGGTAATGTGTATATATGACTGACCATATTTCTGTTTCACAGGACACCACCTCTCTGTCCTCATCCAAAGGTGGGGGAGGGGGAGGAGGTGGCGGAGGAGGTGGCGGAGGGGGAGGGATAGGTGTGTTTCGGTCAGGCTGGCTCTACAAAGGGAACTTCAACAGCACAGTCAACAATAGCATCACTGTTCGGGTAAGGATATGTCAAACCCCACCCCCACCCCCCACCACATCCACTTTATTTAGTTATCAACACAAGTTATCTACGATGCACCGACGAGCCGAAAGATTAAAACCCCTGTTGCTGCAAAACCAACTTTGCACATTCTGACACCTTTTTATCAAAATCAGCTTTTACCTTTTCAGACATTTATGCTACAGTAGCTCTTCTGTGTGAACAGACAATAAACTCCCCGTGGAAACACTGCAGACCAGGAACGGGGAAGGAGAGGCTCTTATAAAGTCATCTAAGCACCTAAGCATCACAATCGCTGAGATCCTTATGCTTGTCAGTTTTTCCTGGTTTCAACAAATAAACTGCGAGGATTAAATGTGCACTTGCTGCCTTATAATCCCACCCACTGACAGGCGATGTTACAAGATATTAACAAGATAATCAATGTTATTCTGACTTCATCTGTCTGTGGTTATAATCTTATAGCTGTTTGGTGTAAATCGTGCTTTCCTATATTGAATATATAATCAATATAACTTAATGTGGTCATGTTTGTTTGGCGTTTTGGTGGTTATAATGTTATGGCTGATTGGTGTATATTGTGCAGCCCTATATTAAACACATAATGCATATTATATATTATATTATCCTATTGTTTTGATGTCTGGTAGGATAGGTGTATATTTTAGCCTATGACGTCGTCCTTGTATGATGATGACGTCATACAAGAACCTCGTTCTTTCTCTGCAGTCTTTCAAGAGGAGATACTTCCAGCTCACCCAGTTAACGGATAACTCCTACATCATGAACTTCTACAAAGACGAGAAGATCTCCAAGGAACCCAAAGGGTGCATCTTCCTTGACTCGTGCACCGGCGTGGTACAGGTAGGGTTCAACACCTGCATCTAAGTAAGAGATCGACCTGGTAGACACTATTTTAAACTCACAGTAATCGCTGGATGTGGGTTTTTTGGAGTTGGACGCATGATTTTATTGTTCTAACACGGCTTTCTGAGGAGGTTTTTGTAGAAAAACCCTTTAGTTTTTTTTGTACACGTTTTAGAATGCGTTCTTTATCTGCTGCACATCCAGAACCAAGGCTATGCTAAGCTAACTGTACGATATACTTAACAAGTTTTTGAAAAAAAAAAACCATACCAAGCTTTATTTTGTCTCCTAATCAAACCCTTCCTCCGTTTCTTCGCCCCGTGAAGAACAACCGTCTCAGAAAGCACGCCTTTGAGCTGAAGATGAACGAGGTCACGTACTTTGTGCTGGCCGCGGAGAGCGAGCAAGACATGGAGGAGTGGATCAGCACGTTGACCCGCATCTTGCAGATCAGTCCCCACGAGGGTCCGGCTCCGGACCGCAAAAGTCTGGATCTCACCGACCATCGGCAGGGTGAGTTCAGATGGGTTTTTGTTTTTTTTGCACAATTAAGAGCCCCTTTAAAGGGGATTATGGGTCGGGAGGAACGGATATTATTTCCGAATTCCGACACGTCTTTAATGTTATGGCACCGTTAAGAGAGGCGATGGTGTTTTATGCAGTGTCAGCAAAAATAAAACCCTTCCCTGTCAGTTCGCTATGACCTCAGCGGGTAATTTTATTTGGTTCTGGATCTCAACCCTCGGCAACACTATCAGGAAATGACCCCGACTTTGAATCCCCATCTGTTTATTACATCATGCGCGTTATTACAAAAACTCAACATGCACCACAATGCAGACGCCAGATCTGTCAGAGCTTTTGGGGGATTGGACCACGGCTGGTGCCATAACACACCCTGACGGAGCTCGCAGTGGAACAGAGACTTGGCCCGGTCCAAACTGGTGGAGTGATGTAATAGCCTGGGCCGCCGTGGCCCTGTGGTTCTTTTAGCATGGCTCTAAATCAGGCTGGCTCTGTGGTGTCCTATCATTAATGGGCCATTTTCTTCTGCATGGCCTTTGGGAAGAATTGCTCCAGGCACGTTAAGATTATATGTCTGCAGAAGCCAGCCGGTCTTGTTATTCATGCGCTGAAGGAACGGAGCCATATTTTATTTCTCAGATGGGTAAGACGTCCGCAGACTCTGGTTAGCGCTCAGCTAAAGCCATCACAGGAAATGTCAGGAGGTCATAAACCTAGAATAAACTTTCCCGTCCGCTCAGTGTTAGCGGTCCATTACTCACAATCAGAGGTCAGAGGTCACGCTCGGGAGTCCTGACTGTGTTTGCTCTCTCTATCCCTCCCTCTCTCTCTCTGCAGATGTGTTTGACCTGTCTTTGAGTGACAGCTGTTTGCAGGAGAATGAAGATATCACCACAGAGAACGGCATCAATCCAGAGCTAGCAAAGGTTGGCTAACGCCGAGCTAGCTTCAGTTCACAAACAAATATATAAAGAACTTTCTCCTGCTTCCCCATTACAGTTACTTTAATTCATACAATGCTGATTCATTAAGTCGGCGTCTATTTAAAGATACAAGTGGAATTTTTTGTGCGTTAATTTACTGTCGAGAAACGATTTGCATAAAAAAAAAGCATCTTTTCATACAGTGAGAAGTAACTCATGTAGTGTATTTAAAGTACTAATTTTAAGTAGTTGAACTTCCCCTATATGCTTCGTGATATACATTTGTCTGACGGCTGTAGTTACTAGTTACATTTCAGATTACAGTTCAATCAGGGGAGGCGGATCAAGATCTATGTTTCAGAGGCTTCTGGGAGATTGTGATGGTAGAGTGGAAAGTGGCGGCGACGGCCGATGAATCTGCTGGGACCGATTGAATGATGAAGGATGAATGATGAAGCTGGTCAGCGAAGAACTAGATGAATGGAGAGGATACACATAATGTGATTAGTTGGTCCTCGCCTGCTTTAATATGACCCAGATAAAAATCCTAATTCTTGAATTGGACTTCCTTAATAATAATATTTTATCCTTTATTAATCACACACAGTCACACACTGGACAACATAGTGACATTTACTCTACATTTGACCCATCCTTGATGGAGAAGTGGGTGGCCCCTTTGAAAGGAGCTGGGGTTTCAGGGTCTTGCTTGAGGACCCTACGACACGTAGACCTGCTGGGGCTCAAACCAGATTTCATCATTAACGTCCCGCTGTTTATTAACCGTGCTGTCTTCCATGACAGTACATCTCTGAGACGGACGAGGGCATCCGCTGTGCCAGGAGAGAAGAGAGGTTGAATCTCTTCTCACTGGACCCTGACACTCCTGTAAGTATCACGAGTTGGACCACATCGACACAGACGTGCGTTCCGGTTTGATTTTTTTTCATGATGCTGAGGTTTCAGGGTTTTTTTTGGTCTCCCATCAAGTCACAAACTCGGTCTCTCCTCCCACAGGTTCTGAGGAGCCCACGGGTGGAACATCCGACGGTTGAGAGTGCAGCGGTGCGTCCGTTCGAGGAGAAACTGAGCCGAAGGTTTATGATAAACTGCCGATCGCTCAACCTCATACTGCAGGGCTGCATCAACGAGAGCGAGACCGGACCGGTCACCAATGTGAGGCTAGGAGACTTTTTACACTTTGAGCCCCTTCTCCAGGCGCTGTTTAATGGATTTATACGTCTCTGTGGGGGGGAAATAAGACACAATAATGGCACTCAGATGTTTAAAGCAGTGATGCTTAAAAATGCATTTTTGCCCAATTAATTATTTTTGCCCATTTTTTGAAAAGAAAATAAAAATCACCAAAAATTGTATTTTAAATATATTGATCTGGAAGTTCCTGCCCAGTCGGTCCATTTATAGTGGATTTCATATTCCCAGAGGGATAATATAAAGCAGTTAAATAAACTAAGTGTGACGCTTTAATTAGCCGAAATTGACAAATATGTCACATAATCATAAATCTTTAATCCAGGGGAAATTAAAAAATTTTTCATTGATTGGAAATAATCCAAAATAAAGCAAATCTAATTCAATCTAGTCAGAATTATGTCTAGTACTGTTTGTTTTTGAGGTTTGCTTTCCAATTATTATAACTGTAAAATACTTCATTTGTGCCAGCCATGAAGTTTCTCATGCTTATGGTGGGTTCATGTTACTGGTTCTGTTAAGTTTTCATTCAAACTAATAAGGATAGTAGAAGTGGACCCGTCTTCCTCGTGTGTTAGTTGTTCCGCTCAACCAAAGCCTACAATCCCAATGAGCACAGAAAGATCAAAGGTGGCACGATTTTTTATTTATAAGGTCTTTATTTCCAGATCGGACCTGATCTAAAACTTCTCTCCCTTTTCCTCTGAAGAAGTCCAAACTTTACTTTAACAGGGGTTTTAAATAAAGACCTAATAACTGGATGAAACTGAGATTACTCCAGGGCTGTGTGTCATTAAACCCCTCGTATATGAAGAAAGTGCTGACTAAGCTGAATCTGCTCCTCTAGATTGAGCCGTTCTTCGTGTCGCTGGCTCTGCTGGATGTTCGAGAGAGCAGGAAGGTCTCCGCGGACTTCCACGTAGACTTCAACCAAGACTCGGTGCGCCAGATGCTGGGCGGCTCCAGCAGCGGCACATCTGGTCCAGGAGCAGTGGGCGGACCGCAGGAGAACGGCCTGAGCTCTCCCGCTGAGAAGAAGCCGGGAGACTGCTCCCTCAGCTCGGACATGAACCAATGGCTGTGTTTCCCCAAGCAGGTAGGAGGAGCCGGCTCCTTCAGGTCCATCCCGAAGTCTGCGTCTTGCGTGTCGGGTGACTCTAACGTGTCGTTCCAGGCCATTTTCTCCGTGACCAACCCCCACACCGACATAGTGATGGTGGCACGAGTGGAGAAGGTGCTGATGGGAAATATCGCCTGTGGGACTGAACCTTACATCAAGAACACAGACTCCAGTAAGGTCAGGAAATCCTCCGGCGTCGCTCACATAACTTGATTTGTTTTCCATCCTTAGAGCCGGATGTTTTAAATTGTCTTATCTCTTGGAGCAAGCTGGGAACAAACGGTTTAATCGGCGCCATTCAATGCGTGACATTCACTAAAGGCCTTTTTTTTTTAATCTGTTGAGTTTATCTTCATCATCATTTAAATGCCGGTCCAGGCAGATAGTTTGGACTGTGAGAGTTTTCCTCAATCCTATCCAACATATTTCCGGCTGCCCTCTGGAAACAATCCTCCATCAGGTGTTTTTACGTAAATGTGACTCTGGAAGGTCGGAGAGAAAGAATTTTAATATTTATTTAAGTGGAGGTGCAATCAACTGAATTACTAATCGAGCACTTCAAATTTAATCAACCCCCCCGGAACACAGCAAGTTTCAAGAAGCTAACCTTAGCACAGCGGCTAAAGCTAGCGACAGCACACGAGTTCTGAAGTCCCTGAACAAAGCCAATATAGAACATATGATGGACTGAACGAGGCTTACAAACTTTTATCTTCACTTCAATGTGTCATAAAAGTGTTTTTTATTAACACACGTTCATTTTAACGGGTCAGAATACATACACAATGCCGACCAGCCTTACTTCTGCTGTAATCCTTCAAAATAAGAGCACTTAAAAGACAGTTCTCGTTATGATTTTAAAACTTTAAAGAAGAAATATCGGTATCGGCCGGTCAGATTGTATAAGAATCTGCTTTGAAAATTGTAATGGCGCATCTCTAGATCTAAGGACGCGTGAGCGAGGAAGTTGTAAGAGGGCCGACACGGATATAAATAATAGAAGGTAAGATGACATGGACTGTTTGAATAAAGATGTATAATAATATGCTCTTAATAAAATATATATATATATATCAGTTGCTGCGTCTTTCTCACGTCTGCGTCCATCTGCCGGTGTCTCTCCCACAGACGGTTCAGAAGATTTTGAAATCCAACAAGCAGTTCTGCAGTAAACTCGGGAAGTACCGTATGCCCTTCGCCTGGTCTGTCAGGTCAGTAAACATTTTCAAAAATGGATCATTGATGTTTTACTCCACACGTCTAACATCTCCGGTTTCTGCTGCGTGACAGGCCGGTGTTCAAGGACAACCACGGCGCTCTGGACAGAGAGTCTCGCTTCTCGCCTCTCTTCAAGCAGGAGAGCAACAAGATCTCCACAGACGACCTGATGAAGCTGGTGTCGGAGTACAGGAGGTGAGGAGCTGCTGTGGGATTCACCTACGAAGCCCAAAGCGAGGAAAAACATATATTAAGATGTTTTATTCTCATTGTGGCGTCCAGGGCGGAGAAGACAAGCAAGCTGCAGACTATTCCCGGAGCGCTGGACATCGCAGTCGACTACGTTCCTATGGAGCATCCCAGTACGTCGTCTTTTTTCTAGTTTCAGATCAGAAGTAGGATAAAGGTTGCAGACAACTAAATGTAATGTTCATGAAAGAGTACAGACTCAAAACCGTTAAAGCATCCATGAGGGGAACGATTCAAAAACAGGGAATCGACAAGAACGCAAGAAAGGAATTTCAAGACAGCCGAGAAAGAAAAAAAGAAAAGCCTGTTGTTAGGAAATGTATCGTATTCTTCTAAATAAATCTTGTCAAGCATGTTTCACGTCAGAGAAATCCAAAGTCAATATTAGCTGAAATGGATATTTCAGTTGAGGTAGTTTAAGTAAAAAAGGTGGTTTTACATAATATCCCATTTTTCTCTTATTTTATGAATAAGAGATTTTTTTCTTATAAGACCGCTTTTTTTCTCTTAATTATTAATCTTGGATGAAGGTTATAGATTCTTAAAATCAGCAAAAAAGAGGAACTGAAATACCAATTTTGAGGAAATGACCCTTAAATAAATTACCTTCGTTGTTTGTTTGTACTAAAGCTTTTGTGGGCGGCTGTAGCTCAGTGGGTGGAGGCGTCAGCCCCCATTAGGAAGACCAGCAGGTTGGTGGTTTGAGCCCAGCGATCTACATGCTGTAGGCTCCTTGAGCAAGACCCTGAACCCACATGGATGTAACCCTGGACGCCTCACAGGCTCCGCCCACTGCTCCTCAGGGCTGGATCAAATACAGAGCGCTGGACTCAAATACTTTATTGAGGCTGACTGGTTGAAGTTATTTCACAAGTTTCTAAGGAATATTCTTTTTGCAGTGCAGGATTAGTCCTGAAAACCATAAAATAGTAAAATTCTGGTTTTGAGTTGAAATCTCTTTCAGCATCTCATTTCATGATTTTACCTTAAAAAGAAAAAAACGCAGTAAATTTATTATTATTAGTGCATGAATCCAACATTATTTTATTCCTGTAGCTCTTTATGGTAAATATTACAAATATTACACTTAAAAAAATGAAACTTTAGAAACAGGAGAGAAAGTGGAACTGAGAAACACAGTGTGAAAATGTCAGAGATGAGTGTCATGAATGAAGAGGAGCAGGAGGAAGAAGGAGAAAATACACACTATTCTGTCTGTGTTTATTCATGAGTCAGATGCCTCACAAGTTCAATCAGTGACTAATAAGTTCCTCCAAAAGACATTTTAAATCATTTCTACTCACATGACATTAAACTATCAAGTCAAAATATTTTATTTTGATATCTCAAGTTTAACAGGACAAAACAATTATTCACAAGAATAACCACAAAAAAAGAAAGAAAGAAAAGAAAAAAATAAGAATAAAAAAAAAACAAGCGAAAAAAAGAAAGAAAGAAAAAAATACAATATATATATATATACATATTAAGAGGCAATATATTTAATTAATATAGATGGTGCATAAATTTTGGTGGGATAGCAGATCTAATAAAGGCGGTGGTTAAACTGTTAATGTAGGTCAGGTATGGTTGCCAGATTTTATTTTCTGAGGGATTATGTCATTTTTTCCAGTTGGCGGCTATCCATTTCTAGAAACCATTTACCAATGGAGAGTTGGGAGTCCGCTGCCGTGACATTGTTAAACATTTTATAGCAGTGCACAGCGCTAGTTTTAAAAACTTCCTCTGAGATTGGTTTTTCTTTTTCTAGATTGCGTTACATCCTCCTACGTCCCCGTGAAGCCATTTGAGGACCTGGGCAAACACCAGCCCACGGTGGAGGTGGAGGAGTTTGTCCAGGACACCACCAAGTTCACGCAGCCGCACCGCGTCTACAAAAACCACGTCTACGTCTACCCCAAACACCTGAAGTATGACAGCCAGAAGAGCTTCGCCAAGGTAGGGCACCGCGGTTTGAACATCAACACGGTGATCACGGCGCCCCTTGTGGGTTTTTTCTTTATTATTGGCTCCTTTCATACGCAGCCAATCACTGACGTTAGAATGGCGCTCTTGTCCGCAGGCTCGTAACCTTGCGGTCTACGTGGAGTTCCGCAGCTCAGACGATGAAGCCGCCAAACCCCTGAAGGTACACCGGCATCTTCTGGAGTTTTATAGGACTCTCCAGTGCCCCCTCTGTCCAGAAGGGAGAACTGCATGACTTCATTCTGACCCCGCCCCTTATTATTTCTTCTTCTTTGGGTGTTTTCTTTCTATAGCGCATTTACGGCAAGCCGGGATGTCCAGTCTTCACCACGGCAGCCTGTTCCACAGTCCTTCATCACTCTCAGAACCCGGACTTCTACGACGAGGTGAAGGACTGGGAGGGGAATGTTAGGAATCACGATAGAATACATACACAATCCTGACTTCTCATCATCTAACGGGGACTCTTTTATTAATAATTAATTATCAGCAATTATATAATAGGGTTGAAAGTCACAATGAAGTAGTGATGATGATAATGATGAGGTTTCTAGCCGGCATTAATAATAATAAATAATAATACATTTAATTTATAATGCACTTTACATTTGGATCAAATCTCAAGGTGCTACAAAGTAAAAGCAGATAAAAGCATCAATAAAAAATAAAATAATAACTATATAAAAGCCTGACCAAAAAGCAGCAATGTTAATTAAGGTTATAGGTTCTGCTAAAAAGGAAAGTTTTAAGTCCTTTTTTAAATGTGTCAGTCGTCTGTGGAGCCCTGAGATGGTCAGGGAGGGCATTCCACAGACGAGGGGCAGCAGAACAGAAAGCCCGATCACCCATGGTGCTGAGCTTAGTCCGGGGAAGGAGGTAATTACCAGGTAAAATCCTCCATGAGCTTAAAATCGATTTTCTATTTTTTTTTCCCTGAGTGAAAACGATTAAGAATTATTCACCTTTAAAAAAATAAATAAACGAAATTGGAAAATGAGATTCAAAAAATGTAAATTTATTTTCTATTCACATGATCTTTAAATGGTGTTATTAACAAAAATGTATTCTTCCAGAGACAAAATTGACATTGTCATTACATTTGCAAAACACCAAACAAATATTTTTCACTAGAACGTCCAGGAATCCTGTGATTAGGAAGCAACTGAAGAATTCCAGTCCTATTTTAACTCTAAAGTGAACTCTGAAGCGGTGAAGGAGTGACTTCCTGTTTCACTTGGGTATAAATATGCCAAATTCTCTTTGATGTTCTTCACACCGGGAACAAGGCAACAATGAGTGTGTGAAGAAAAAGTTGACATATATATATATGACAGAAGAAAATCAAAAAAATCTAATTTGTATCAAATTATGACCAAAAAAAAAAAAAAGAAGAAGAAAAATGTGACGTGACACGTTCCATGCGTTTGTGTCCGCAGGCAAAGATTGAGCTTCCTACTCAACTTCACGACAAGCACCACCTTCTCTTCTCCTTCTACCACGTCACCTGTGACATCTACGCCAAGACCAACGCCAAGAGGAAAGAATCCCTGGAGACGGCAGGTGAGTCACAAACACCTGTCCATGCCGGTGTTTATTTTCTGATCATCCTCTGATCATGTTTTTGTTTGTTGTTTTTATTGTTTTTTTTAAGTGGGCTACTCCTGGCTGCCCCTCCTCAAAGACGGTCGGCTTTTGTCTCAGGAGTTCAGCATCCCCGTCTCCTGCAACCTGCCGCCCGGATACCTGTCCATCAAAGAAGCCAGCAACAGCAAGGTGAGAGGGAGGAGTTATAGGGAGGAGGAAGAGGACAGGTTACAAAATATTCTGGCAAATATTTAAAGCACTCCTTTTTATAAATGTGTTTTTTACAGAACGCAGCAGACGTGAAATGGGTCGATGGAGGGAAAACTATCTTCAAAGTAGCCACTAATGTCGTCTCCACAGTTTACACTCAGGTAGGGGCGTCGCCCGGGCGTCTGCAGGCTCCGCCCACTTTTTTTCACTGATGAGGAGACGCGTGTTGCTATAGGTTACGGCCCCACGTGATTTTTAAATGGAATAACTGACGTTGTAAATGTAGGGATGTGTGGCGTGAATGAATTATGAAGGATTAATTAGACGTTTTAATTCTGCTGGGGGAAAAAAAGCTGAGACGGAATGTGCTGCAGAACCAACGTTAAACGTCTCCAAGCACATTCTGTGGCGTTGGAAAGTTTATAAATGAATGCAGCGTGAGGTTAAAATCCCCTGTCAGAGGATGTTGAAAGTGATGACGTCATCTTGATGAAGGGTCAATAATGAAAAGAGGAAATGGACTGTTTGTGTTTGCTGACAGAAATGTCAACACATCCATTACGCTCAATCCTTAAGAACCAGGGAATTGCAGAAAATTCTCGTATATTGCGATATTTTGTGGCGTATTGCAATGAATTGGAAAATTATTTTGAACCTTTGCAGACTGTTTGGGTTTATACCAGTTTTATTATCCAAAATGTCAACGATCACTCTGTAAAGTCTGAGAAAAAATCCATCACCAGACATAGAGGCGGGGCTTCTGGGCAGAATCTGGAAGCCGCAGATTGTTAACGAGGTTTTCCCAAACGTGTCCATTTTTCATTTTCACTCATAGTGGTCAATACCGATAAACTGGTTTTATCGCACGACTCTCTGAAGCCCAGTCAGAATTTACGGCGAGCGATTCCCAGTTATTGTTACTTTCTGTCGGGTTTTTTAATTTGGACTTTTAATTCCTGAGAAAGTCCGGAAACGGCTCCAGAACTCCAGAGTGGCCGATTGAGCCGCCATCTAGTCGGCGGAATGATCTGCTGATGGGTTTATGGAGAGACGGGGTGGAGGTTCTGCCATATATGATGGCATTGAGACCTGGAGCAAGGAAAGGGGAGGAGCCTCTGGTAGATTGTGACACTGCAGACATATTATTATGACCATCTTCAACCTGCCGTTAAAAGTCAACCACATGCAAATATGATGAATGCAGGGAATAATTTCCTTCATGCATACGTTCTTGTGTAAATATACTTAAAGGTTATTCCATATATTGTTCTGTTTTATTCATTTTTACTTCATTGTTATTATTATTGTTTTAAACTGCATCATGAAGAAGAGTCCAAACCAAGAGTCCATATGTCACCTAATGTTTAAGGACAAATATGTGACATTATTGTGACATATATGACGTATTTGTAAGACAAAGAGACAAAAACAATAGATTAACTGACCAGACAGACGTTGATAATAAAAATAGAATACAGAATAATAGAATAACGCGCAGTATAACTTTTTACGGATATTTCCGAGGCTGCTGATGTTTCCCAATTTAAGTTTTATCTGCTCAGTTTAGAAAAAAAAAGATGAAGAGCCCATCCATTAAGTCTTACAGCAGATGTTAACAGCTGATTTTTCATTGGACCCCCTTCTCCGCGCCAGGACCCCCACCTGAACCGATTCTTCCAGCAGTGCCAGAAGAGAGAGCTGGACCTCTCTCTACCGCCTACCTCCAACTTCCTCAACTGCTTGAAGGTCAGATATAAAACGCCTCAAACATCAAATTCCTCGGTTTGTATTTATCGTGCCTGAGGGAGAAACGAGATAATTGAGGCGGCTACATGTTTAACCGGCGCTGAAATATGTTTCTTCTGTTTTTCCCATCATTATATCATTTTAAAAAAAAAAGTTTTTCCAACGTTCTCCTCCTCTTCCTCTTCCTCTTCCCCACCCTCCTCCAGGGTCTTCTCAGTATGGAGAGGATCCCAGTGATCATCCGCTTTCTGCCTGTGCTCTTCAACCAGCTGTTCAAGGTCCTGACTCAGAATGACAACGATGAGGTCACTACCGCCACCACCAGGTAGGCCGCGGTACTGCAGCGTCTAGAAAAGCTGGATTCAGGTCAGGGTGGGGGGGCTCGGTCACACAAAGAGGAAAGCACATAAAGTTTAAAACATCGTTTAATGGTTTATGATTGGGTTTTTTTTTTTTAATGGACTTGCTCTGTTTATTAATCAAGCATCGTAAAAAATGACTTTAGAGATCGACCAAAGTATCGGAGGAGAGGAAACGTGTCTTTTGTGTGTTCTGTCATTGTTTAAGGATGAAGGCTGTATCCAATCAAACTGTTTGTTTTCTCTTTGTTGTTTTGTGTCTAAAGAGTTCTGGTGTACATCGTTGCAAAGTGCCACGAAGAAAACCTGGATCACTACCTGCACTCCTACATCAAGGTGTGGTAACGTGGAAGTGGTGTGTGTGTGTGTGTGTGTGTGTGTGTGTGTGTGTGTGTGTGTGTGTGTGTGTGTGTGTTTGTGATTGTGTTTGTGTGTGTGTGCGTGAGTGTGTGTTTGTGTGGGTGAGTGTGTTTGTGTGGGTGAGTGTGTGTTTGTGTGTGTGTATTTGTGTTTGTGAGTGTGTGTTTGTGTGTTTGAGTTTGTGTATGTGTGTGTGTGTGTGAGTGAGTGTGAGTATTTGTATGTGTGTGTTAGCGCATGTGTTGGTGTGTGTATGTGAGTGTTTGCGTTTGTGAGTGTGTGCGCTTGTGTGTGTGTATGTGAGTGTTTGCGTGTGTGAGTTTGTGTGTTTGTGTGTATATGCGTGTGTGTGACTGTGTTTGTGTGCATTTGAGTGTGTGTGAGTCTGTGTGTTTTTTAGTGTGTGTGTGTGAGAGTGTGTGTCTGTGAGTGTATGAGTATGTGTCATGTGTATGAGTGTGTGTAAGTTTGTGTGTGTATAAGTATGTGTGCACGTGTGTGAGAGTGTTTGTCTGTCTGTGTGTGTGTGTGTGAGAGTGTTTGTCTGTGTGTGTGTGTGTGTGCATGTCTGTGTGTAAGAGTGTGTGTGAGTGTCTGTGTGTAAGAGTGTGTGTGAGTGTCTGTGTGTACAAGTATGTGTGTGTCAGAGTGTGTAAGAGTGTGTGTGGGTGTATGTTTGTACACAGAAGGATCATATGATACTTTTGAAGCTGGTTGTTTTCCATGACAAAGTGAAATCTCTCCAGTCTTTTACATTTTTATGGAGAAAAAAGAAGAAAGAAAGAAAACAGGGATGTGTTTGTGTGTATTTGTGTGTATTTGTGTGTATTTGCGTGTAGATGTTTGTGTGCGAGGCAGAGCCAACAGGAGTTTGGCCAAAGCTGCATGCCCGGAACATAGTCAGCACACAGAGGAGAAGGGAAAGACGAAGCAGAGGAAGACGAAGGAAGGGTGAAAAATCAGCGATAATTAGAGAAGGGAGAAGCAGAAACTGAAAGAAGTGGTTCATTTTGGCCGCAGTGAAGGAAAACTGCTGCGTTTGAAGTGGAGGGGGCTTAGAGGAGTGGTGGGTGGTAGGAGGGCAGGAAAACTGGAGTTGCCATAGTAACATATTGCTGTGGTGTTCGGTCATACTGGTGGCTGATTTAAACTGGTGTGTTCGTGTGTGTGTGTGTGTGTGTTGAATGAAGAGAGGGGGAAAGGTTCGGCCTGAATCCACATGACTTCATTACTTACTATGCAGGAATATGATTTTAATCAAATACTTCTTATTCTTTTTACATTCAAGATATGTTGCTGTACTGTTGAGGGTTTTTTTGTTCACATGCGTCAACAGTATTTGTGAAATCTGAATATCTTAATCCACTGACAACCCGTCCACAACCATCCATAGTTGGCTAATTTGCTTTTTCTCACTAAGAATGCACAATATTAATTCATTAATTCATTAATTCATTAATTCCAGCTTCTAAGACTTTAGGATCGGCATTTTTCTTTATTATTTATTCCATTATTGTTACGTTTCATTTCAAATCTCGACCTAAAATTCATCGGGCCTTTTTTTTTTTTTGCTGTTAGATGATTTTAATAAACAATATCCACCAAAAAAAACAAGAAAGTGTTCATGATGTGTAAATCTGACTGAAATATCCATAATACAATACATTTCTTTATAAATCAATATATGTTTTGTAGATTTAACATTCAAACCCACTTCACAATAAGAATACCTTCACAAAGATTTAGAAATGGTTTATAATTTAATTTATTATTAAATATAAGTCATTAGTTAATGTTTATAAACAGCTTATAACATAGCTCTCAATTTATCAATGTGGGTCACTATTTGGCAACATCAAGTCAGCAGTAGAGATAAGTGTGCTCACTATTTGGCAAGCATCAAATCTCTGATAGCCTTTATATCTCATGAGTTATAGCAGCTTATTAATGATTTGACGACATAATCAGTGAACTACATACAAGCTATTTAAAAGTACTTTAAAGTAACAATCATTTAAAATGAGTATTGATAGCAGAGGGAATGAAGGACTTGGAGTAACGACTGGTTCCCCTTATGGCCTCATTATGACGTCATCCTTTTTTTCCTTTATTTTAATTTTCTCATCCCTCTGATGAACTTCCAATAATCTTGGAACAAACTCTGATGATATTATTTAAGCTGTTTTTGTCCGTCGCAGTCAACCGATCAAACCAGCAGTTGAAATAGTGACAAAAAAGTACATAAAAGCGTATCACAGACATAAATAACTAAGAATCTGCAGTAAATGGATCCTTCGTTGTTCCGTTTGACCGTCGGTTCTTTGTTTACCTCCGACGTTGGCTGTGAATCAAACATCTGTTTGCTGCAGCCATAATTATAATCCATCTTTGTCTTACTTTGATCCCTCTCAAATGTGTAGTACGTGTTCAAGACGGAGGACCACGGCTTCAGGACCGTTCATGAGGAGCTGGCCAAGGGGATGACCTTTGACCTCAAAAGCAATGAACAGACAGCCGTCAGGAATGTGCTCAAGGTTTGTCACCCTCCTTAGACGTCATCTATATTCTTGTGATAAATAGTCATTTCAGCAGGTGTAGATTTAATCCATTATACCTCTAAGGTGTGACATCAGAATCTTTTCTGCCTCCTGGAGCTGATTACACTAATGTTTGATCGATGGCTGACCTTTCTTTCACATCTCCTGGTTTCAGTTCTCCTGGTTCTTCTTTGAGCTGATTGTAAAATCCATGGCGCAGCACTTGGTAGATTCTGACAAGGTGAAGGTAAGATGGGCGCCACTTAATGTCCCGTTACTGAAAAAAAAAAAAACACTTTTTGAACCACTTCCTGTTCTGGGCTCATTCGGACCTGGAACACAGTTTGTGATTATTTTATTCCGATTTTCCTTTAGGTTCCGAGGCCGCAGCGTTTCCCCTCCTCATACCTGAGCCGGGTTGAGACGCTGGTGGAGACGGTATCCGAACACATCTTCTGGAAATACAAAGAGCTGGCGGAGGAAACGCGCAGTGCCAACCTGGCGGTGGCGGCTTTTGTCAAGGTGGGAGAAAAAATGCCTCATGGTTTTAGATTACAATCAAAAAGCAGATTATTACATCCTCGAGAAGTCCGGGATATTATGGAACGTACATCTTCGCCGCACCTGGATTATTTTCAAATTTCGTACCCAAATATACCTTAGTGTGAGGAAGAACTGGATTGATTTGGGGAAAGGTAGGTTTTATATTCCGATATTTATATTTTGGAGCCATAATATCTCAACCGTTTCCGTCCGATTTTGTCTTAATTGAGTGCATGTGAATCAATTCAAGGAGATATATCTTCTATATATCCTATTTTACTCTAAATAGTTCATATTTTACTTATTAAGGGGAGCTTTTTAATGAAAAACATTGTTTTTAGTGCATAATTTCCTGACAGTTTTATTACAAAAAAAATCCAAATGAAGGGTAATACCTGTACAACGCAGGGGATTGGGGGCTTTACCCTTGCTGTGGACAGCTTGAGCCCAGCTGAAGCTGTGGGACTCGGAGAAGTTTGAACACCTGTGACAGAACCAACGCTGCCATTTAGCTTCCTGCATATTGTTCTGGGAATGGATCGATGCAAACTGGATAAACAGTCTGCATTTTGTTCCCATTTGAAATTGTTGCTTATTGATTTCTCCACTCGGGTTGAATAACGTCTCTCTGTCTCATGAGCCTGTTTGTTCTGATCTGCTTGCAGCGCTGCTTCACTCTCATGGACCGAGGCTTCTCCTTCAAGCTGATCAGCAACTACATAAACATGATCACCACCACTGACAGCAAGGTGAGAAACTTGGCGGGGGGGTTTGGACCCGCGTGCAACACATTAATGCATCGATTCTAAAAGCATTAGTTTTGATGGATGTGTGAATACACACGCTAGGAAACACGGCTGGTCGATAACTGAGAAACTGTTCCATGCAGTTACATCTGTCTGCCACTAGGGGGATGTTTTCAGGCCATAAATTGTCAAAAGTTGATCCGATTCGGTTTAAAATTTGTGCATCTGAATCGACTCAAGGAGATTCATTTTGAATTTAACATATTTTAATCTTACAGTTCATATGTTACTCACTAGGGGGAGCTTTAGTTCCAAAGTTAAGTTTAAGTTTAGTCTAAATTTGGTGCAGAAGAATCGACACGAGGAGATTTATCTTGCATAGATCATGTTTTACTCTAAGAATTTTCATAATTTGAGACTCAAACACGGTTTTTTGGACGTAGCTTCTTAACCGTTGGTCCCGTTTAGTCAGAATTGACCTCATATTTCCAACAGTTGAACCACAGTTACAGCAGGAACATATTCCTGAACACTGTTGCATAAGCAATATCACTCCAAAAACATTTCTCTTAATGGTTTGTTTGTTTTTTAGTAATTTTGCACATATTCATTTATTTATATATGTATATAAACTGTATCTGTATATATTTTGTATCTACACTATTTAACATATATATTATCTCATATGTCATGATTTAAACCAGAAGCATATGAAGAATGATTAATTAATAGATGAGGTGATGGGGTTTAGTTTTTTTGTAATGCACTTGGCTATTTCATTTGGCAATAATTAAATGTATTATGTTACATGTTCCAAATAAAGACTTTCCATTGAAAAATATCGATAAATCCTTCATCTCCTAACTCCGTGTCTTCTGTTTTCTGTAGGTCCTGTGTGAGCTGAAGTTTGAGTTCCTGAGAGAAGTGTGTAACCACGAGCACTACATCCCTCTCAGTCTGCCCTTACCCTCCGCTCGCATCGCAGGTAGGCCCTCCAGTCAAACCCGTGTCTCAGTGTTACTATGGTGACGGTCACACATCGAGTAGAGCTCACTCTCATCCGTCTATTAACTCTCTCTCTCTCTCTCTCTCTCTCTCTCGCTCGTTTCTCTCTCTCTCTCTCTCGTTCTCTCTCTCGCTCGCTCTCTCTCTCTCTCTCTCTCTCTCTCGCTCTCTCATCCTCTGTGGTTGTTTGTCCGTGTCAGATCATGCATCCCTAGAGCCACAAAGCACTCATGGTAAATATGTTCACTCATTCCTTTGTGACATGTGTGTGTGTGTATGTCTGTGTGTGTGTGTGTGTGTGTGTGTGTGTGTGTGTGTGTGTGTGTGTGTGTGTGTTCATACCACATTTGCATGATGATAATGACTTCATGAAAATTGGCTTCCTACATTTATTTCCTCACTGTTTCATCATTTGGACCGACAGACTCCCTGATGAAAACCAAACATTTTGCAGGAGCAGTATTTAAATCACAATCTGATATATTTCTCCGTAGCGTCGGTGCCCGAGTACAATCTGACCGGAGAGTTCTGCAGGAAGCATTTCCTGACGGGCCTGCTGCTGCGTGAACTGGGCCTGGCGCTGCAGGACGAGCAGGACCTGAGACACTTGGCGCTGTACACCCTGAAGACCCTGATGGCCAAACACTCTCTGGACGCACGCTACGCCACCAAGGTAGCCCAAAACACGCCTTTACACGGGAGCGACGCTTCCAGAATCAAACTCTGACATGTGACTGCTCCGAGCAGCTGAGGGAACAATGCCCCGATGAATGCTGGGAAGTGTCTGGATCAGAGAAAATCAGTACTCTGCCCTTTCTCTTAAACACTAACAAATGTTGCCAGCGGCAGCCGGGCTTGAGTCCAGGCATTCAGAACCAAGTGTGCGCTGAGGATAATATGGGAAAATCATGTTTCGTTAACATTTCTTTTGGCAGGACGTGTTGGATTTGATGCGAATACCGATACACGCCGTCAAAATCTGTAACAGCACATTTATTATCCCCTAATAAATCTCCCTCTGAGTTTTATAAGTGGGAGGCTTTCCACTCACATTAAATGCAGTTGTGGCTCATTAGAAATCAAAGGGCTTTTGGAATTTTTTTTGGCAGCGTTACTGGCTTTTCTCAAATGTGGCGTCCTCGTTTATTCCAGGAGAAACAGGCGAGGATTGCGTCGCTCTACCTGCCGCTGTACGGCCTCATCCTGGACAACATGCCCCGATTCTTTCTCCGGGATCTCTTCCCCATCTACTTCACCTCCAGTGACCAGGTAAGAGTCCAAACGAAGGCTTTTGATAAATTGACTCTGTGTTTTCTCGTTTTTTTGTCGTTCTGGATTTAGAAAAATGGACTAAAGAGTGGCGGAGGAGGAATTATGGAATTGAATGAGGAAGTCTTGAGTGATGGAGAAGTATATCAGAGTGGTACAGGATATTTTCCAAAGTGGCATGGAAGCAGTGAGATGTGCCGTAGGAGTGAAGTATGGGTTCAAAAGTGGAGGTGGGACTGCACCAAGGATTGGCTCTGAGCCCCTTCTTAGTTGCTACGGTGATGACAGGCGGAGGTGAGGTCAGAAAGGAGTCTCCATGGAATAAGATGTTGGTGGATGACATTGTGATCTGTAGTGAGAGCAGGGAGCAGGTGGAGGAAAACCTGGAGGGGTGGAGGAATGCGCTGGAGAAAAGAGGAATAAAGGTCGGACAGAATACATGGAGGCAGGGGGAACGTTGAGGATGAAGGAGTAGAGGTGAAGAAGGTGCAGGAGTTCAAGTACTTGGGGTCAACGGGGAGTTTGGAAAAGTACTGAAGAAATGAGTGCAGGCTGGGTGGAGTGGCTGGAGAAGAGTTTCAGGAGTTATCTGTGACAGAAGAGTAGCAGCAGGAGTGAAGGGAGAGGTTTTCAGGATGGTGGTGAGAGCAGTTCTACTGGATGGTTTACAGATGGTGGCTCTGACCAGAAGACAGGAGGCAGAGCTGGAGATGTTCAGATGTTCTGTGGGAGTGAGGAGGATGGACAGGATCAGAAAGGAGGACATCCGAGGGACAGTCCAGGTTAGACATCTTGGAGACAAAGTAAGAGAGGACAGATTGAGATGGTTTGGACTCTTGAAGAAGAGGGATGGTGAATCTACTGGTAGAAGGATGCTGGAGATGTAGCTACCAGACAGGAGATGAAGGTGAAGACCAAAGAGGAGGCTTCTGGATGTGGTGAGAGAGGACATGTAGTTGGTTGGTGTGACAGAGGAAGATGCAGAGGACAGGGGACGATAGAAACAGTCTTTCCTTTTTAAATAATATTCTCTCCTGTCTGCACACCTGCTAGGGTTCCAGAGATGACCTCAGCGTGGGAGGGGGCGTGGCTGGAGGCGTGGTTCCTGTTAACCGCCTTGGCAACTCCGTAGACGCCTCCTTCTCCAAAGAAGTGCTCAACTCCATCACAGGTGAATAAAAACATGTGAATGTAGACGATGAAGCTGAGACCCCCTGCCCCCGCACCTCTCCCCAGCTTTCTCCTCTTTGGCAGTTGCGTCGGGCGCCCAGGCGGACTCTCGTGGTTCTCTGATCAGCGTGGACTCCAACCCGAGCAACAGCGACAGGAACAGCGAGAAGATAGACGGCTGTGAGAAGGTGAGGAAAGATTGTCTGTATTATTTTATTATATTGACACATTTTTCTTGATTACATCTGTTTTTGGATTGTAAACTTTCACTTTTTAAAAATTTCTCACACTGAATTTCGTGGGATTTTGCGGATTACTCTTCAAATCTGTGCTTTGATTTGGCACAATTTCAATATTTGATTATTATTTTCGTCAATACTATCAAATATTGAAATTCTTTCATGCTAATGTGATAATTCAAAAATTATTTCGTGGATCATTTTCAAATTTCCTGCCCTAATACACCTTAGTGCGAGGAAGAACTGGATTTTTTTTCTTTTTTGGAATGTTTGTTGCATATTTCGACCACTAGGGGGAGCTTTTTGTGAAAGACATTGTTTTGGGTGGTCCAATTCCAACCCAGTTTCACATTGAGAGTAATCTTCATCGTCGACTGTCTCTCTGCTTTCTTCCCCTCAGTTTGCTCGTCCGCAATCCCTCATCGGCTACGGTTCTCGATGTGACAAGCTGGACCAGGCAGAGACCCGAAGTCTCCTCATGTGCTTTTTGCACATCATGAAAACCATATCTGAGGGTAAGAGATGACATTTAAAGAAAAAAAAGAAGAAGCATCTAGGAAGTCCCGACCAGACACTGGCTCGTAAATGCTATTTATTTACGATTTCTTCTTATATGTTTCCCTTCCTTTCCCTGACATGTGTGAGCCAGAGGAGAAGTTGTTTTTCTCCATTGTTGAAGTATAGATTAGTGACTTTGAACTGGGTCAATCCACTACCCAACCTTTTTATTATCCCCTCAAGAAATCTGCTCTATACGCGAGACATGAAGTCTTTTCTTACCTGTTTCCAGATGTGCTGGTGTCCTACTGGCACAGAGCCATCCACCAGGAGGTCTCCGACTTCTTCAACATCCTGGAGTAAGTGCTGTTTTTTATTCTTTTTATTTCACGGCGGAAGAATGGCAGCTCCCTTTAGGTTGACTCTTCATACCAGAGAGAAAAAAGAAAAACCAGGGATTTAGACAGGAAGCAGCGAGGAGAGGTGAGGAGAGGAGAGAAGAGGAAGAGCGGAGCCAGAAGTGAGCAGTTTTATAGTAACGCTCCAGAAAGAGAGACGGAGTGTAATTCCAGCGAGAGCTCTCCATCCTCTGAACGCTGCACTTAATTAACTGTCAGTGTTTCCTGTTTGTGTCAGCGTCCGGACTTAAGTGCTACAACATGCATTTCATTTCTCCCATGTTGATAACATCGCAAAAAAGAATTAAACGTTTGCTGTGTTTCCTCAGGCTGTGTCTCCAGCACTTCCGGTTCCTTGGAAAACGCCACATAGCCAGGTGAGTCGGCGCCTCGCGGCCATTTATTCTGACGCTACTCGGCTTTACGCGCCGCAGCCGAAGGTTGTGCTGCCCCGCCCTCCCGCCCACAGATGCATAATTCATCCAATCACACCCCACACATGAATGCAGATGCAGCCGAGCAGACACATGTATGCGAACACACACACACACACACACACACACACACATGAATCGGGCTCAGTCAGGCAGAAATACTAATATGTGCTCTGCATGCGAGTGCAGACTCAGGGATGAGCGTCTAGAGGGGCGGTAGGCGAAGGAGGGAGGGGAAGGAGGTGAAGGGGGAGCGGAAACTGCTGGATCTGTTGAAAGGGGAGCGCTGCTGGATGTTGTCGTGTTGTAGTTGGCGAGCGGCGGATGGGGGTTGTTATCGTGTATGTGTCTGCTCGCACTGGAGCTAAGCCATTGGCACCGCTTGACTCCTCCATCTTCTGGTTCATCCCAGCTAATTAAATTAGCCCTTTTTTTTTTCCTTCTTCCCCCTTTCAGTAACACGACGCTGAGATGTAAGCCAACAGAAGTCTGGGAGAGCACATCGATTTAATGCGAGCGCGGCTTTAGAGAGGGAAGATAGCCGGGGGGGTGGGGGGGCCTCACCGGTGCTCTCAGACGGAGCTGAGCCTCTCCGGCTCTGCTAGCTACTTAACATTCATCTGTAATAGCACGCCGTGGCGGATTCACAGTCTAACGCCCGTGTCTGCCTCCGCGTGTGTCTCTGTTAGCTTTTTTTGAAGCCTGGCTGAGTCACAACTATACAAGCGGTGAGGAGTCACCCAGCGAGCTCAGACGACTGGTGAACGGTCAGCTAGCCTATTAGAAAACAAACCAGTTTTAAAGCCCCCGAAAACAGACATTATCACGGTTAAAAAAAAAAATCGAACAAAATGTGTAGTCTGTTTTATCAGGAACGCATGGAATTTGATTGACAGGTAATATTTGGCAATATAAGCAAAAAACAAAATCTCACTCCAGACTTTTCCATGCAATCCCACAATTCATGAGGAAATCTGGAGTGACAGAGAAGTATGTAAGAGTGCTACAGCAAACATGGTGAAGTGTGTAATAGGAGTGATGTATGGGTTCAAGGTGGAGGTGGGACTGCATCAAGGATTGGGTCCGAGCCCCATCTTGTTTGCAGCTGACAGATGAAGTCAGGCAGGAGTCTACATGGACTATGATATTACAACTCTGCATACACCTCCACCTGGTGGATGTAGGTGGAGGTGTGTGCAGGAGAGAAGAGGAATGAAGGTCAGGATGAAAGGAGTGGAGGTGGAGAAGGTGCAGGAGTTTTAATACTTAGGGTCAACTGTTTGGAGCAACGGGGAGTGAGGAAAAGAGGTGAAGAGGCGTTTGCAGGAAGGGTGGAGTGGGTGGAGTGGGTGGAGAAGAGTGTCTGGAGTTATCTGTGACAGAAGAGAAGCATCAGGAGTGAAGGGAAAGGTTTCCAAGATGGTGACTCTGACCAGAAGACAGGAGACAGAGCTGAAGATGTTCAGATGTTATCTGGGAGTGAGGAGGATGGACAGGATTAGGATCAGAGGGACAGTCCAGGTTAGACGTCCTGGAGACAAAGTCAGAGAGGACAGATTGAGATGGTTTGGACCAGTGAAGAGGAGGGATAGTGGATCTACTGGTAGAAGGATGATGGAGATGCCAGTTAGGAGAAAAAGGGGAGGAGCTACATGTCGCTGAGACAGACAGATAATTCTTCACACACGTGGACAATATCAACTTTATGCGACACACCTGTAACCTTTATGACCCTCCTTTTGTCGTCTCTCCACCACATTGTGGACAGCGCCCTCAGACCCTCCTCATCCTCTCTGCATGCGCTGTTGCATGATGGGAACTTTTGATGTGTTGACAAAAATTGCAAATCAGCATGCCAGGATTTGTATTTGATTTTTCCATCCATTGAAACCTTTTTTCTTCATCCTCTGCCTCATCATTCGTGTCTTTACTGTTGTTTTATCTTTTCGCTTTTGGCTGGTCAGTGATCGTTTATCAAACTTCCTTCAAGCAGCTCCAGAGTATAATCCATGCTTTAAATGTCTGCTGCTCTCATCACACACACTTATAATCCACTATTGGACGTTAATGCCGACGTGACTCGCCACTAACACTCCACCAGAGAGAAATCCACACAACCTCACACCAACCGAGAACTAAAACCTTTGACTCTGCTTCGCCGCTAACCTTCCCAGCTGGCCGGCCTCACTCACTTTCTCCGACCCCAGCTGCTCTCGTCACACCGAGGTCAAACCGGGCGTCCTGTGTGCGTTTGGCTCGTAGCCTCACAGGAACGCAGTGTGAGCTGGTCGCTATGGAAACAAGCTGCTTTGAAATTGACTTACATTTAGGTGTTTATGAATTAATTGTGGGCATGCTCCATCGGTTAATAGCATACCACGCGTAGTCGTTACACTGTTATTGACTAATGATCTGGACTATGCTGACTAACGTTAGCTTTGCTGTGATTGGCTCGTGAACAGGAAGCTAGCGGCGGCAGTAAAGCTGGCCCAGTCCACCCAGGCCAATGGCACCATGAAGGCCTCTAACCACCCCTCCCACTCCTCTCAACCCTCCAGCCTCTTCCCACAATGGTAATCACCCACCGACATTGACATCACAACACCTCGGCCGTGATGGCAGAGTCTTTAAGAGCCGCTGAGATCGCTTGGCGAAAAAAAAAAAAAAATTTAATAAAAAGATATATTCTGAATCAAAATTTGGATTTAGATTTTTTTAAATGCATCATTGTCTTGTGTAATCATCTTCAATGTGACCGCTGTGTGTGTTCCCATGTGATGCACCAAGTTCCCAGCATGCACCTGTGATTGATGAGCCTCTGTATCCAGATACTGATGTGATAATACGACCCTGATGCTTGTTTATTTACCTGCCTGCTAATATGTGAAAGACCTCAAAACACGGTTTTTAGGTTTAGAGGTGTGTTTGATTGAGTATTACGTGTGAGCACTGATGATCCCTGCTGTCGCCTCCAGGATGGCGTCGTCTGGAGGGGAGGGTCACCGACACGCTCGCTCCCAAACCATGCCAATCATCAGGGGGAAGAATGCTCTCACCAACCCCAAGCTACTGCAGATGATGGAGACAGGTACACACACACACCTATAAACACACACACACACACATGCACACGTACACACACATACACATACACATACACACTCACACACTTTCTCTATTTCTGTCAAACTGAAGGCCGTCTCAATCTCTAATTTTTAGATATACCGCTGGTATACAGAACAAAAGCCAAAGGTACTACAGATCCCAGAATGAGGTTGTTCATGCACCTTATTGTTCCCTGAGGAGCAGCTGCTCCTGGCCGCAGGAACAGATACGAGGAGCAACAGTTTATTTTTACTGGTTTTTTTGGTGACAGAAGAAAGAAACGACTAAATCAGCCCAGCCTTTTACCAAGGCTCATTTAAAGATCCCTTTTGTTGATATAGTTAATTAAAAAACGATTGATTATAGATGTAATTCGCATCTTGAAAAATGTAGTTTTCTGACTTGATGCCTGTAAATAAAAACTTTTCATTGGAAATGATTCTGTTAAGCTATGATGATAGAAAAAGAGTATTAGATTAGAGTTTTCTATTTCGTTGTTCCAAATTCTATAACGTCAGTGAATAAAATAAGAATAAAATTGTCATAATAGCTCAGATTAAACATCTTTAGTTTTGCCTTTTTTCTGTGATTGAGTTTGAAACCCCCGCGTTCGCATTTTAATAACTGTTAACGTTACTGGGATGGATTTGACTGTATCACGTTTGATTCCATTTCCAGATGGGAATATTCAGGATGGGGAGAACCTGAGTCCCACAGACGTGGAGGCGAACCTGTCCACGGAGGTGGGCCTCACCGTGCTGGATGTTCTGGAGCTCTTTGTGCACCATCACAAGGTCTGAAGTCCTCTTTCAATGTGTCCTCCATGATTTTAACTTCAGCCATGACCTGTAATGCGGAGAACTAATTTCACAATGATGTTTTACATGATAACACAAATAATAAGAAATATACATACGTACTTTATTTCATTAATATCATTTTGTGAAATTCGTCCTTAGAGCTAAGTCTTTGAATGTTGAATGACATAGCAGACTTTTTTTTCTACATTTAACTCTACCGTTCTTAAAAAAATGTTTTTTAAATATTTGTGCATATTATGCATATTATAATCACAAAATAATATAACAATTTTAAAAAAAAACAATAAAAATTGAAATGGAAAATAGAGCAGAAGTCATGGAATGAGTAATAAAATTATATCATTATTTAAAATATAGCTGAAAAAAAAAAATAAAAATCTGTCTCATGTTCCATTTCTTTCACCATTTTTCTCCCAGTTCTATGTGTTTAACTTTAGTTTAAAGTTTTTCTGGATAAAAAAAACTATTTGATATTCTCATATTCATCGCAATCATTATAAGTTATTAATTAAATCTAAAACAACTTTATATACTCAAATGTGTGTAGTATAATTATAAATGCAGTGTAAAACTAACATGGATATCAGAGTCGACACACTCTGCTGCCCCCTGGTGGTAGCAGAAATACATTGTTGTAAAATCTACCTTTCATGATAGTGACGTGTGTTTTCTGCTTTTTTGCTCTAACACAGAAGCAGCTTTTGCTGGACGACGGACAAAACGCGTTGATGAAGAACGTGCTCGACACCTACTTGCTCTTCTTTCAGATCAACCAATCCACCTCCACCCTGCGGCACGTCTTTGCCTCGCTCAGGCTCTTCGTACAAAAGGTTGAGCTGACCTCATTCACCGTTATGACGTGTCATCGAGGAGCCCAGTCAGTTTTACCACGTGTGATGACACCTTCATGTCTTCTTCTAGTTTCCCAGCGCGTTCTTCACGGGTAAAGCCGACTTGTGCGGCTGCCTCTGCTACGAAATCCTCAAGTGCTGCAACCATCGTTCCAGCTCCACCCAGACGGAAGCGGCCGCCCTGCTCTACTTTGTCATGAGGAAAAACTTTGAGTTCACCAAGGGCAAGTCTATAGTCCGCTCACATCTGCAGGTCAGAGAGATGAAATGGAAACAAATGTATATATTCTATTAATGTGTGTATTTTTTATTTTTTTTAATCAAGTGTGTGTTCTTACCCTGACTCCTCCCACCACAGGTCATCAAGGCAGTGAGTCAGCTGATCGCAGATGCCGGCATTGGGGGTTCGAGATTCCAGCAGTCCCTGGCTATCATCAATAATTTTGCAAACGGAGATTCACCGCTGAAGGTACAGCAGGTTCTGATGTCACACAAGAATTTTTGCACCTTTTTTAGAAAAAATGATGAAAATCAGATACAAAAAAAATTCTCTTTACTGTTTTGTGCTGAATGGTGCTGAATAAGCTCAGCACCATTGGTGATCGGGCCTTCTGTTCTGCTGCCCTTCGTCTGTGGAATGCCCTCCCTGAATACCATCTGAGGGCTCCACAGACCACTGAGACTTTTATAAAAAGACTTAAAACTTCCCTTTTTAGCAGAACTTATACATTTTAATCTGCTCATATTTTTATCTAATTTTTTTTTATTGATGCCTTCATCTGCTTTTGCCTTGTAGCACTATGAGATTTGATCCAAACATAAAGTGCGTAATAAATTAAATATATTATTATTATTATTAGTGAAGCCCAGCATTCTGGTTCTGTTAGCTCCTCAACACCATCATCCTTTTGGGGGGTGGAGCTTAATTATATCTCTAAAGAGTTGAATTAACGCGGATGAATCAACTCTGACAATTACATTTTTGATTGTACTTCAAATGGTGGATTTATCGTTTTCAACAGAACACCCCGTTCCCCGCTGAGGTGAAGGACCTGACCAAGCGTATCAGGACGGTTCTGATGGCCACGGCACAAATGAAGGAGCACGAGAAGGACCCGGAGATGCTGGTGGACCTTCAGTACAGTCTGGCCAACTCCTACGCCAGCACGCCCGAGCTTCGACGCACCTGGCTGGAGAGCATGGCGAAGGTTCACGTCCGCAACGGCGACCTCTCAGAGGTCAGAAGCGTTTATATGTGACCTGAATTTAGACATTTCAGTATTTATTAGATCCGTCTGTGACGTGTGTCTGAATCCCCCTTCAGGCCGCCATGTGCTACATCCACATCTCAGCGTTGATTGCTGAATCGCTGAAGAGGAGAGGTCAGTACGGGCATGCAGCGACTTCCTGTTTGCAGCATGCTTTGACTTTATGCACAAATATAGGTGCATAGGCTTTTGCAAAATCTGTCTTTCTCTCTCTATCGGCCCTTTTAATTAACTTAAGGGTTAAGGGTTCGTCTATCCTTAGATAGTTTGATTTTTGTTGCAATTAAAATTGCAAAATCAGGAATTTTTTTCTTTTTCATTGCCAAAATTATTTGTTTATTTCAATGTGAAAAGATAAATATAAAAAAAAATGGTCTTTTAAGTTGTTTCCTGCGACCAGATGTAGTTTTTCTACAAGTGCAGCAATGGGGGCGGTGCTTATATTGTGAGCTGTCAATCATCACTTCAACATATAGTATTTATTTGAAAGCAGTATAATGAAATCATGTGAGGTTTCTCAGCTCAGTTTGTTGGTCTTTTCTTCATTACTGTCTATGTTTTTTTACTCTGAATGATATTAACTCTCAAACGAAAAACTGTCATAACCGCTCGTTTTTCTAATATTCATTTCTGAAACGATTATCGACTGTAAGGTGTCAGTTTGCCTGAAAGGGAGTCTGCTGGATAGATTGTTGAGCTATGTTTGCATCAAAATAATGATTTATGGATCTATGGAATTCATTTTTAGGTCTAAAACCACCATTGCTGCCTGTTTCTGCTGCGTGTACACGCTTCCCTACTTAGCTGGTGGCATGCATCCATCTTTTCCTGTTCATTCTTACCTCTTCTTCCATCCTCTTCACACATTGTCCATTTTTTTTATCCACGTTATCCTCTTTATCAACTTTTTACATACTTTTTATCAACTTCTTACATACTCTTTATCCACTTTTTTCACTTTTGCATACATATTTATCCACTTTTTTCACTTTTGCATACTTATTTATCCACTTTTTTCACTTTTGCATACTTATTTATCCACTTTTTTCACTTGAGCGTACTTATTTATCCACTTTTTTCACTTGAGCGTACTTATTTATCCACTTTTTTCACTTTTGCATACTTATTTATCCACTTTTTTCACCTTTGCATACTTATTTATCCACTTTTTTCACTTTTGCATACTTATTTATCCACTTTTTTCACTTTTGCATAGTTATTTATCCACTTTTTTCACTTGAGCGTACTTATTTATCCACTTTTTTCACTTTTGCATACTTATTTATCCACTTTTT
>VRLP01004487.1:0-48274 GCA_009660295.1 Lophius piscatorius
AGTTATTATTTTATTTTTTATTTATGCTTTTATCTGCTTTTACTTTGTAGCACTTTGAGATTTGATCCAAATGTAAAGTGCATTATAAATTAAATGTATTATTATTATTATTATTACAATACCACCACCATGCTTGACCCTTGGTAGGCTGTTCTTTTTATCAAATGCTGTGTTATTTTTACACCAGATGTGGGACACACACCTTAAATGAGAAAAAATTTAAACTTTTGTCTCATCCGTCCACAGAATGTTTTTCCAGAAGTCTTGGGGATCATCAAGATGTTTTTTGGCAAATGTCAGACGAGCATTTGTGTTCTTTTGGTCAGATGTGGCTTTCGCCTTTGAACTCTCTCATTGATGCCATTTTTGCCCAGTCTCTTTCTTATGGTTGAGTCATAAACACTGACCTTAACTGAGGTCTCCAGCACTTAAAATGTTGTTCTGGGTTCTTTTGTGACCTCCTGGAAGAGTTGTCAATGCACTGTTGGAGTAATTTTGGTAGGCTGACCACTCCTGAGAAGGTTCAGCACTGTTCCCAGTTTTCTCCATTTGTGGATAATGGTTCTCAGAGTGGTCCCAAAGCATTAGAAATGGCTTTGTAACCCTTTCCAGAATGATAGATTTCAATCACTTTGTGATTTCCGTTCCTGAATTTCTTTGGATCTCGGCATGATGTGTATTTAAGTCATTTCTTGATTCAACAGGTCTGGCAGTAATCAGGCCTGGGTGTGGCTAGTGAAATGGAACTCAGCTTTCCAAAAACGGTTGTAAATCACAGTTAACTCATGATTTAACAAGGGGGGCAATTACTTTTTCACTTAGGGTAATGTGGGTTTGGATTTTTTTACCTAATAAATTAAATCACCATTTAAAAACTGCATTTTGTCTTTACTCTGGTTATTTTTGTCTCATATTAAAATTGGTTTGATGATCTGAAACATATAAGTCACAAATATGTAAAGAAAAAAAACTGAAAATCAGGAAGGTGGCCAATACTTTTGCACAGCACTGTATATACATATACACACACATTCTACTCAAAAAAACTGGGGGGACACTTAAATCAGCCATCCCAGATCTGGATGAATGAAATATTCCTGTTGAAAATCTTCATTGATTACATAGTGTAATTTGTTGAGAACAAAATAACGTAAAAACGATCAATGAAAACCAACATTAATAAGCCATTGAGGACTGGATTCAGAATCAAAATTTAAAAATGAGATCCCAGGCTGATTCAACTTTTTTGAATTTCCTCAAGAAAACTCATAATGTGGCTCAGTAGTGTGTATGGACTCCACGTTCCCGTATGCACTCCAGTCTGTCTCCTGGGGGGATATTTTACTCAATCTATCTATCTATATAGATATAGATATATAAAAAAAATAGATCCTCTGTGTTTCCCCTTACCGTCACAGAATTGGTCCAGCAGCTGTTCTTTTGTCCAGTTACAGGAAGTGATAGCGAAAAATCCTTGGTCCTTAAGAGCATTATTTAATGCTTGGACATAGAGTTCTTTGTACTTTTTTGTAATGTCTGGGTTTAAGCTTATTGCATCAAATGTGCCTTTGTCGATGCAGACATCAAAACCCTTTAGCTCCCCTTGACAGTTTAAGAAATCCATCTCCTAAAATAAAGAAAAAGTTACAAGTCAATTCAAATTTTGGATATTGATAAAATCTGAAACAAATGTACAATATGGCTCTAAATGATGTTAGACTCCATAAATAAAGTGTAAACTATAGAGTGAGATACAGAAGAAATTCATCGGAATTGATCAAAACTTCCCTCGGTAAGACTAAATTCCAACTGCTGATATGAAAGTTAAATCTTTAGAGATGGCTTACCTACTAAGACACCATTACAGGAGTCCTTTATTTGGACAGATGCTCAAACAGCAGATCTCTGAAATAATCCAAGAACTACTTAATCACAAACTTTGGGGTCACAAAATGTTTTCTTTCACCAGTGATACCAAATATAACTGGTGAAAGAACTGTCTATATATTGTTGCAACTGAATGGAAATCAATTTGTGTGAGTCTGTAAATGGAAAAAACCTTGAGGAAGTTGAAAGAATACGTCAGTGCGAGAGTTTAGTACGCAGTGACTAATGTACATGGAATCAGGGCTTAACATGGTATGGTATTGAAATGAACAATATCTCATCACGCTTTATTATTTCATACACATAGATACAAATCAAAGTACTCGTGCTGTCCAGCTAAGGTCAATACCGACTTTAAGGCAAGGCCAAATAACGCATCATAGATGTGAGATGCATAAAAAATATGGAACTATGTCAGGAAAAAAAAAATTCATCACGTCCTTAATACAGCATTAATGGCTTCCTTTTCCTAGCATATATATGTCATTAGATTAATTAAATCCTCCCAATTAATTGGCTGGTCCATAAGGTAGTTAAATGTGAATGGTGGGTAAACTGCCATCACTTTCAGTACCTTCACAACATCTTATTTTCCGCATGGTTAAGACAGAAAAGTTTCCGCTAACCTTCTAAGGAACACACTGGCATATCCTGAAAACTATACACTGAACAGCCAAAATACTAAAAATGAAAAAAAACTGTCTAATAATGTGTTCTTCTGTGATGTACTGTGTGCTCCAACAGATTTCATTCAGAATCAACCTTCGTTTCCCATGCTCATCAATGATTTGCATCCATGACACCGTAACTGGTTCACTACTTGTGTTCCTGTGAACACTTTGGTAAGTGCTAACCACTGCAGTCCGGGCCAAACGAGACCAGAAGTTTTAAAGATGCTCTGACCAAGTTGTCTAGCGATCACACTTTGGCCCTTGTCATAATCGCTCGGGTCTTTACTCTTGCTTTGTTTTCCTGGTTCCACTATAACAACTCCAAGGAACAGTCATTGAATTAAATGATCAGCGTTATTTTGACTTCACCTGTCACTTATTATAATGTAATGGCTGATTGGTGTATAGCGTTATGGGTATTTAAGATATAAGGGGAGTAATCTCAAAAAGAACAAGGTACATTTAACAACTGTTGGTTCAAATAAAGATGCTCTAAAGAAGCCCTTCTGGCTTGTAAGGGTGATGTGATGCTGGTGTACAATAACTGTATGTTAAAAAATAAATGACAAACATAACTTAACTCACCTTTACAGTGACATCTGTCATCTTCTCCACCCGGAGAACATTTCTGGACAATTCAACAGAAGCGGGAGAATAATCTATACCAGTCAGATTCCTGTATCCATGTTTAGCCTTGTCCCCAAAAACAAAAGTAATACAAGAAATTTATTAGCAATGTTTATCAATTGTTTTCACAATGTGTCATTTGTTATTCAAATAAGTATTTCATGTCTTACAAATCTGTACTCAATTACTTATTTGTGAGTGTGGAATATAAATCTGTGAGAACAGATTAGGAATCTGCTTATAGATTATTTCGTAAACCAAAAAAACTGTCTCCAGTTTACAAATTGTTGTCTGTAATGAAACTGAGTGATGCTCAATGTGCTAGTTGCATATCACTTGAAGATTTTTGGTTGTAATTTCTACCCTCAAATGGCAAAAATGTGGATATTTTCAAAATAAAGAAAATTGATGACTCATTTTATCCAGAATTTCCAAACCCTCCTTCAAAAACATTAACTTTGAGGATAAATGCTCACTTGTTACTCAATATAGTATATTCACTCACTGACATGGACCATGATAAATGTCACTCTGACTTCCCCTGTCAGTGGTTGTAATATGTCAGTGAGTTCAAAACAGTGCTACAACGATCATGATGAGAGTTCGTAAACGCGAACACATCACCCCGTTCTTCATTCCCTTCATTGGCTTCCCATCTCCCCCAGGATTGATTATAAGATCTCTCTCCTCACTCACCAGTGCATCCATAGCAACACACGCCCCTACCTAAAAGAACTACTCACCACTCTAACCTCAACACGATCCCTCTGTTCCACCCACTCATACCGCCTCCTCCTTCCCCGGACTAAGCTCAGCTCCATGGGTGATCGGGCCTTCTGTTCTGCTGACCCTCATCTGTGGAATGCCCTCCCTGACCATCTGAGGGCTCCACAGACAACTGAGACTTTTAAAAAGGACTTAAAACTTTCCTTTTTAGCTGAACTTATAACTTTTAATTAACAGTGCTGCGGTTATATTTCTATATTATTATTGTTTTATGTTTTATTGATGCTTTTATCTGCTTTTACCTTGTGGAACTTTCAGATTTGATCCAAATGTAGAGTGTGTTTACATGAATAATTAAATTTATTATTAATATTGTCATTAATATCATGTTGCCCTAGTTTCTAAATAATCCCTCGTAGTTTAGTCAGACAGATAGTGGTTGGTGAGGTTGGATTTCTTCCTCTTGATGAACTCAATATAATAGATGTGGAATTTTGTCATAATTAAAGTGATCTGACACTCAAACGTCAGCATCAAGTACGTTTCACTCTTCACACCATTTCAACTAGAAAGGCTCCATTCCCGGTGCCAATGTCAAGAATTGCAGCATCTTTGCAAATCTTAGCTTTTTCCATCCATTGTAGCACCCGACCCATGCTTTCCACACCGAACCTTGAAAAAAAAAAAAAAAAAAACAGGAACACAGACTTTATTAATGAGTTAGGCTATTACCAGAAACCAAAAATTTTGAATTAAATACATTGCTTTTTAAGAATATCACATTTTGGCATTGTAAATTAACACTACTTAAATAACCAGTGGGCTTTCTAGCAAGAAGAAGAAGAATGCTATATTTGATTACCATATGTCACCAACATCTCCAATGTCTTTGAATGTCTCAAGCTCTTTCTGGTATACATCTTCCCAACTGCAGAAGAGGAAAGTTAACTGATGATATTTGTATAAATACTAACATTCTTAACACAGATGAAATATTTAAATATGAGAAAGTATACAGCTTAAATGAAAAATATACATTCAAATAAATAAACATTCAATGCTATAACTGGAGGTGCTAAAATGCAAGTGAATTTAAAAATGAATTGCTAACAATTAATCTGAAATGATTAATGTATTGTCATTTTACATTTTATTTTAGTCCGTATAGTGTTGGTCTGATAATCACTTAATTGCTTGCAACTACCAATAACTTGATAATCTTATCGTTTGCAACACCCAACTAGCATTCATCGTTAATTGGGTGCATTTTTTGTTACTTCAGTCCATAAAGTCTATATTTTATTTGCCTTGTTACGTGCAAATGGACTCAAAGGCGTTGTCTGGGCGACATAGACCACATGTATTTTGAGAGGGTTAACGTTATGGCAGCATTCATAATTTAGCTTTAGCAACTTTGCTTAGTGAAAAGAACACTTACTAGTCCTTCGTTCCGAGTTTTGAACATCCAAAATCGCTATCCGAGTCTCTGTCCTCATTTGTATAAGAGTTACTTTCGCCTCCACGTGTATTTTCCGTATCTACTTCCATTCTGGCATCGAGAGACTGCTATGTCATCGGCTACAGCTCCCATAAGACTTTGCGAATGAGGAGAGCGCTTGCAACCGCAGGGGGCATGTGGATTGATAGGGATGTTTCCATCATGGCGGCATCCATTTCAGGTTATACTTTTAGTTCTGTGTGTTATCACAGCGCCAACAGCAACTCAGATCATGTAAGTATTGAGAGTTATGTTGACAGATTGTTATGCAGTGGTAGTTCAATTATGCATAACTCAGCGATTGATTTGAGGGTTCATCAACGCCATTAGTTGTGTTGTTTTCCAGTGTCATCATCCTGCTGCCTAGCTAGTATCGGTTCCGTCTATTTACTGGCAAGATTAGTGAAATTGGAATGTGTAGCCACTTTAAAATAAACTCGGGATTAGTATTTTAAGATAATGTTTGAAATGAAACTGTTACACCACTGTTTAATTTCTAGCTTTCAACTTAAATTGAACATTGACAAAAACACGGACACCGACTTTATCAATAAGGAAGATTCTGTTGTGAAAGTTCGAGTTCCAGGAAATACTCGCTAGCTAGCAACTTAGCGTATCAGCTAAGTTATTATTAAGTCTAGTGTGTTCCCTGTTGCGGTCCTTCTATTATCGACATCCACCTCGGACATTTATTTGATGCAAGTCTAGCATGTCACCACAATAGGAAGTCATCATTGCAAAATTCGTTCTCAGGAGATGTTGATATTGATCCTGAGTTTTTTTGGGGTACACATTGCTATATTAGCTTGTTAGTCATTTAGCCAGTTCTGGTTACATTTATCATTTAATAAGGAACCGATATGTACATAACCGATACATATATTAATATTTGTTTTCATTTTGGAGGGATTTGAGCAGGATCGTTGCATAAACCGAATAATGATTAGCGTATTGAAAAGAAACCTGTAAGACAAACCTCAAATAAGGCTACTTCAAAACTGTTTACATGCCATTATATCCTGACGAAACTTCTTAAGTCGACTTTGGCAGGCTGATTGTTGCTACTATAAGTTCGTCTTCATTCCTGACTTAAACAGAGAGAGTGAGGCGACACAGTTGTTTACCAACTGCGCTCGCTTGTCAGTGATTTTAGTAGTAAGAAGTTAAAGTAATGTAATTTCCCAATGGTTACTTGTTTTATTTTCCATGGGGATGTCTTAATTATGACCCTGTGCTTTTCACATTGATGTGCATGCACTCATACATGTTTAAAGCATTCTTTTCATTCTATATAAAAATATAACTGTAGCATTAAAGTTCAGTACATTATGGATTTTCAAATCAGTATTTTTAACTCATAAATTGTTTATTCATTTATTTAACATGTCCGTCACATTATCACATTTTCCCCAAATGGTATTTTATTTATATTAAAAGAGAGAGATTAATTGATTGTTTTCATTTTCCCTCAAAAAAACAAACAATGAAAACAAAATGAGAAGCAACAAAAACAACAAAACGGAACATCTCGGCTCTTAGATGCATATTGACTAAGGCAGAGTACTCAGGATTTATTTATATATGGCATACAAACTTACCAAAAGAAAAGAGGGAAACACCATGCCCACACACCCCAGGAGTGCAGCTATGAGACATTTACATTTGGATATATACTACACTAACATGACAGATTTGTCTCAGCCAATACATGACAAAAGTCTCCCATTTTGTGAAATATGCTCTGTTTGTAATGTAACATGCATGTCAGATTGGATGGATGGAATTTCAGAAATTGCAATCGTAATATATTTTGGATTGGCTAAATAAATAATAATAATAAATAAGAACAAAACCTATTAATTGATTATTAATTACTATTCATTTGAGCAATTTTAGAACTAAATTCAATAATGGTTCAGGTCTACACTACTTCTCCAACTGCAGTTTTTTTCCAAAATGTATTTGAACAGGAGGGATTCCTATTAGGAGAAGTAAGGCAAGAAGAGACTGTCAGCATCAGCGACACACAGATCAACAGTGCAGAACTTCTCCAGGTAGTAGGTAAGCCCTTAAATATACACGAAATACGAACTGTGGGCCATATTAAGCAATATTTGTAATGTGACTACTCAATGTCACACGGTCACAGTCCTCATTGGGACAGAACATATACAGAACCATTACACATTAGCACTTGTGCCTTCTATTTCTCTACCAGTTGAAAGGTCTACTGTCAATAAAGCTGGGCTTACGCTATACGACTTTGGCGTCATGGCCGTTTAATTTCAACTCAGATTGTATGATTCAAACGTTTGCAGAATCTCAAGATTGATGTGCTCACACTGTACGATCAAATCCACCCGGTTGTCCTGAGGCTCAATTGCAAGTGTATATCGGGCTCAAATTGTGCAGTGTACCCCCGGCTTACGGCCAATTTATTCCCTTCGCACCATTTCTAAAAAAATGTACGTTAAGTCACCATTTAACATTAGTGATGTTAAAGTTGCTGCACACTATTTGCTTATTGGCTAAACAGATAATGTAATTTAGTTACTGACTGTATAGGTGTGCAGGGAGTTAGGATAACTATGAATTAGCAGGGCTTCTTCTTCCTAAGATTATCCTCCGTCCCTTCTCTTCCGTGAGGAGAACTGTGCTTTTGTGGAACTGTATGCCAAATACTGGTGGCAAATGAATTATATTAATAAGAAGCTTGGTGTGTTTTGGGGCAACATTTTTTTACTTTTGCATTATTCCTTCATGTATTTGAATATAATAATATTTTATCATTATTTTTCCACACAGAAATCCATAATCATAATCCCTGTGCCCAGTTGTTCAGGTGAGACATTTGCTTTGTATTCTCAAAGTTTTAGTTACCATAAATTATGGATGCAAAGTAAGGTAAATTGACGTGGAAGAAGTTGCTTCGTGCATACAACATAATTGGTTCTTGTTTTAAATATGACAATTTAAATGGACACATCAAGTACCCTGAATTCATTCTCTCACATGAATTTCGCACCAGGCATTAGATGGCAGCATCTGATAGATTGGATAGTTGAAGTATGCTGAGACACTGCAGGCACATGATGAGTCAGGTAGAACACAATTTGTTTTTTTCCCCTTTCATCAGCTTTTATGACTACGCGGGCAAAATAAGTGAAGAAGATCTTAACAGCATTCTCAAAGACAGGCGGAAAGTGAGTGAATTTTAATTGATTTCTTTGTCAATTTAATATGTGTTTTGGCTGATCTCCTATTACATTTCAATGATTCCCTCTTATGGCCTTTAGGCCAATGCTACATGACAAATGAATCCTTAGATATCTCGCTATGAATTATAAGTTAAGTTTGAGCTAATAATAATTGTGGAAAGTGTGGTTGATTGGTATATTTCAATATATAACCTGAGTTTTGCATTTGAAAATCGGGATTTGTGAGAAATTATAAAAAAAAAACACAAAGTTTTAAAACATTTTTCTTTGAATATGTAGGCTGTCATTGGGTGGTACCGGTTCCGAAGAAATACCCAACAGCAGATGTCATTCAGGGAACAGATAATCCACAAACAGCTGACTCAGCTGCTTGGTGTGCCCGACCTTGTCTTCCTTCTTTACAGTTTCATCTCCACTGCCAACAGCTCCACACATGCACTGGAATATGTGCTTTTCAGACCCAACCACAGGTAGAAATTGCACACTGAACATTGAGAATAAATACACACACACATTATCAAGATAATGCCTGATCAATAAGTTTTATTATTCGATCTCAGTGTGTTGTTAAACAGATCTGAACCAGTTCTAACCTTATTTAGTGTGTTTGTGGAGTCATTCTGTAACATAGCCAGTATGATTAATAGCCAGTAGGATTTCTGGCTTCCTGTTACATAAAAATGTGTCCAATGAGCTCCATAAACAAAGAAACTTAAAACCTTTTAAGTCTGGTTAGTTTGTGTCATATATGCATTGAATGATGTTTAGAAAATGAAACTTTACAATGTTAATACATAGACGTTTTACTAGTTTAAAAACGAAAAAAAATGAAAATTATTGAGACTTATTAAAGTCACAATTACTATGGTGAGAAATGTAGCTTCCATGTTATTTAAGTTTCATAAGTCACCAGAATCAGTTTTATGGATATGCTTAGTTCATATTGCTAACTGCTCTTGTTCTTCTTCTCTACTCAGCAGGTACAACCAGAGGATCACCCTCACAATCCCAAACCTTGGCAACACAAGCCAGCAGGAATACAAATTCTCATCAGTACCCAACACCTCTTCCAACTATACGCAAGTCATCAAGGAGCATGGGTATGTTTTGGATTCCTTGTTTTCTTCAGCTGCAGCCAATGGGCCTTATTCACCACCCGTTCTTAAGAAGAAATTTGTCCTTAAACCACACTTACGCCGTTTTTACGAAGATTCTGGTATTTACCAATGTTTTCCTTTTTTGGATTTGTTCTTGGGTAAGGGCAGAATCTACTAACACTTATGAGCACTCACGCACTAACATTTGAGTGTTACAATTTTTGTGAAAAAAAAATCAGTTATTGTGTTCCTTTCAATTATGCTATTGTATAATAGACGATTTAAATGACAATTATATTTTTTGATTTTTAATGATTTAAAAAAATAATTTTCATAATTTTCCAAGCATCATGGTATTTTAAAATAAAGAAACACTATACAATGGACTTGCTTGAAGGCAAATAACTGATCGGTTGTAAAGGATTTAAAAAAGACTTTTTTTTTAAATCAGCTTTTTTTGGATTCAGCTTACAATTATCAAAAACACATTCAAAAGGATAAAGGTTTTGTTGTGTATCTTCTGTTTTTTCATAGCTGCACTGTCTTTACACTTTCACTTTGGCATTCTCTTCAGGTTTTTTTCTCCGCAGTCTCTGTGGCAGTCATTGGTGAATGAGGCCCAGTGACCCTACCTGTTTTACCTCCCAGAGGGCAGGCCTCCCCACCGCTACTTATTTTGTGCATCAGCTACGCATTTAGATATAGATTACACAATCAGTGCTTAAATCTAAATACCATAGGCAGCAATGTTTGCCTGCAGAAAAGATATCGAACAAGAACGGTTCCATCAAACTTTGCGCTGCCTTGAAAAGGATGTCCTTGACAAATGTGTGAAATCAGTCAAAAGATTGAAAGGAACCCAAATTCTGCTTTGTCTCGTTACTCCTCACTTTGTTTGGCTGATTCCAAAAGGACGACGGTGCTTTTAAAACCCTTTTGCAAAAGTTAAAATGGCAAGGGTGATGTTTCAAGTCAAGAAGGGGTTGAAACAGGAGTACAACTACTTGAAAAGCTATGCACCAAATAGTCCTCAAGTATAAATTGCTCGCTACGAACATTAGCATCACAGTTAACTGCAGGATTCACTCATGTCAGTGCAGCAAGCTCACTATGAAGAGCAGCTTGTTGTTTTAGAGACAAATCATGAAAGTGGATCATCGCTCCTTTTTTTTTTTTTTTATAAGACATAGCTGCATCCAGGGGGAATACTAAACTGCCCCTTTGCATCTTTTGAATTTTGGAGGATTCATATTTAATAAAGAAGCCAAAATTGTCAATGCTGTCATTGGTTTTCTGACATGGGATCCCCAAGCCGTGGCGTAATATTCCACACTAGCACAAGATGGCACCGTACCTGTTTAAAACATTAGGTTCAGGTTACTCATTATTGTTTAACTAACAGAGTTAAATCAAAAATTATGAATCTGGATCTGGATTGATTTTGGCAAAGTTGGTATGTATATTTCTAAAACTAGAGGGACCTTTATCTCCAAATGTTTCTGGACATAATTTTCCAACCGTTTGTTCAATTCACTCCACATTTGGAGCATATGAGTTGACTGGAGGAAATCCATCTTACATACATTGGGTTTTGTTCTAATAGTTCCTATTTTACTCAATGGGGTGAGCCTTTTATGAAGAAAAACAATTTTTTGGACATACCTTCACATTCAATTTGAGGCGTTCAATCAGGGGGATTGCTTGTAGAACTCAGGGAATTGGGGTTTTTTCGTGAATATGCCCTTGCTATGGGGGATGACTGCTTAGGCGTAGTTATTTTTACCGACAAACCTTGTAACCTTAGCCCAGATCAGTGCACCATTCTTTAAAAACAGGTCGGAAAGAGGGGTTACATCTCCTACATCTCCAACGAACAGCTGTCCGTCAAGAATTTTAATGTATATTCACTTGGAGACCTTCAAGAATACATGAATTTATTATTTTCTTACTAGCAGATTTATGGGTTTAATAACTCTCTATGTTAGGGAGTAGGTAAATGACTGTGTAAACATCATGGTGTTACAGCATCTGTATTCTGGATAGACATGAGTCTCAAGACACGCATGGTGTTTGATTAACCACCAAATACTTGTATCTGTGTAATTTAAACGGAAGGGGCTGTAGCTGACCAGTATTTCATAAGGTCACTCTGTTTTCAACTCAGCTGATTCACCTCATATTTGTGTGTGACGGCCATAATATTTTATTACCTGTGCGTTGTTTTTGCCCGTTTTGGTCTTTCCCTGCAACCGTCTGTCTGTTAACAGGCCTACAAAAAACTGGGTGTAAGGGTGTGGTGTGTGCCAGGGAATAAATAATTACAATTTTTACACATTTTATCACATTTATTATCATGGATCATACAATTAAATAATCTTTTTCTTGTGTAACTATCAGACTAATATTGATCTCATTATGTTTCCACGTTCTCGGGATTGCTTTTAATGATCAATTAGTCAAACAATTAGGTTCAAACTAGTATCTAGTAGTAACTAGAGTGTTTATTTAACGTAAATTTAGTTGCAGTTGTAGAAAGTTTGCGTTCTTCGGATGATGTCTAGTTAAGCTTTGATATGAAAGTAATCCACTGCACTGCATTTGTAATTTTGATGAAAAAACTGGAAAGAGTTGTATTTTTTGGTTTTGGTTTTAACTATTATGTCTATTATCTCTTTACAGGGCTGAATTCTTTGATAAAGATGGTGTGATGAAAGATATTCGAACAATATTCCAAGTCTACAGTGCACTACAAGATAAAGTGCAGGTGAGTAAAAGATGGCTGGTGCATAATGCAAAGATTTAATGAAACTTTTCGCTCGCTAAGCGAAATAAAGAATGTTTTTCATCTGCTGTTGTTTTTAAGGCTGTGTGTGCGGAGGTGGAACAAAGCGAAAGGTTGAAGGAGAAAATTCAGGAAGATGTAAACAAACTCAAACAACAAATTGCTCTCAGGAAACACAAGATGGCCGAAGAGGAGAGAAGTATGTACTTGTTTAGCACTTTGAGATTTGATCCAAATGTAAAGTGCATTATAAATTAAATGTATTATTATTATTATTATTGTTTGGATTACTTACACTGTAAATTGCAAAAGAGTGCTGCCAAGGATATTCCAGGTTTTCCATACATTGATTTATTTGTGGCAGCTCGCCACATAATGTCTATTATTAGAACTGAGCGTCCCTCCATTCTGTCTCACCCTCACATAAACATATCATGCATTTTCCCACATAATTACAACTTAGATGGTGTCCCAGGTACATAAACAGCAGCAATATATTTGGCTTTGAATATTTCTTATCTTCTTTTTTTTTTTTCATCAAATGCAAGCAGTTCTGTCTGACTGACATAGCAGACAGATAGTAGTTTTTTTTACTCCTCACCGTGAACTCCTGCTTGAAGCTTATATTAAGCCAGTATTTTTGTTGTTTACGTATGAAATAAAAAAAAATGTTTGACATTAAATTATAAAGATAACAGCAGAATGGTTATATGGAAGTAACGCAGACTGGCTCATTACTTTTTACTACTCTCCTAATGGACTTGCTAGCTGCTTCATGTTGGAGTGTAGCCTCTGAAGTTAAATAAAGCTCATAAGAAGCACTCCTTAAGTGAAACGAAAGGTGAGTGTATGAAGAAAAGTTGTAATATAAAAACTGATATAAGATATTGAATTGAATTTAAATGTTGAAATAACTTACAAAAATAACATAATTAATGTATTATTTCAAATATTTTCACTAGAAAAATATTAATGAGAGAGTCTGTGGGAAACACTGATTTAGAAGTATTATGCTATGGTTGGTGGGTAGTGAGAATTTCAGTTTGCCTGAATGGATCCCTTATCGTCAGGGCACATAAATATAATATGAAGATTGATCAGTCCATTGATAAAACTTAATTAATCATTTTTAGGTGATTCTATTTTACCAGTTTCCTCTTCCTTCCTTTTCCATAGAGCTCCGTAAGGCCCAAAATATGGACTCCCATTCCATTCCAGACGAGAACAGAGAATCTTCCGAGGCTCCTTCTCTGTCAGGGATAGCTTACCAGACACCCTCTGCCCCAGAGCGGCCCAGTACCTCACCTAACCCACCACCTTATGCTGACCTCTTGTCCCAGGATGACTCTTTACTCTCCCCTTCTTCCCTACCTACCAGTGCTGCTTTGCTGCCACGGCCCCAAGCTGTGGGCTCGCCGGGATACCCTACCACTGGCCCGATGGGCCTCGGGCTGGGCATGGTTCTGGGTCTGGGTCTGGGCAATAGCTCAAATCCTGCCGGCACTTCCAGCACACCATACCTGGGCAACGGTGACGGATCAAGCTCTGACTCATTAGACAGACAAGCAGCAGGGCAGGAAGACGATGAAGAGGATGAGGATGATGAAGACAGTAGTGAATATGAAAACTTAGTCAGTGGAACTGCTCATCTGCCAATGGTTTCTGCCAATGTTTTGGCACAAGACCGACCAACTGCCCTTAGTCCCGATGGGGATGCTCGTGGCTCACAGACCACATAGAATCATGCAGGGTGTTTATGGAACATAAACAAGTGAAACACCTTGGTAGGTGGGCATCTCAAGCAATCAAAGATAGGTAAACAGAGACAAATGAAATGCCAGTCCTGAAGGTGAAAGAAATGTGCAGGTGATGTCCTGCTGTGAGTATTCTTTCTCTTCTTAGTCTGAACTCCATTTTAACGGGAGCATCACAAGGCTTTACAGTTGTGTCTCACTAGGGAGAAATGTTGCCTGTTCTTTTTTCCTTTACGGAATGGTGTCGGTTTGATTACATCAGAGTGAAAGTGTCTGGTATCCCTGACGGAAATGGGTATAACAACAAAATTATGCCAACTGGTTGGCAAGTCGTTTAATGATAGGCCTGTCTCTACACTTTCGTTATCTGAGCACCCACTAATGCATCTCTTGCACTAATTATTTATCTTCTTTTAAACAAACAGTTTCAGAAAACTAATGAGAAAATGTTCTGAAGCTTTCAAACAAGATATAAATTTTTTTTTTTTTGATTTGTAGAAAGAGATCAATATATGTAACTAGAATTGATTTTGGACTTTATTTTCCATATTCCACGGTCTTAATTAAATCATCTTACCTATTTAAATTATTTCGTAAAATTTACTCTGCCACTTCTATAGTGGGTGCTTTATATATACTACTCTAATTTGATTGAAAAGAATCTCAATGTGTCCTTCCTCTCGATTAACACCGACAATGTATGCGCTTTACTGCACTTAACAAAAACTTAATATTTCTTTATTATTGTGCTTCACTAATGCTGTCATATTGTCCTTGATTAACCCTCTTTGTCCAACCTGGGGCGAACTCGGTCCAGGTTTTGTGTATTGTTTGGAGTTCACAAGGCCATGTACTGTAGCTTTGCTAACAGGATGTTTAGGGTTGACTTTTTACTGCAACATAGAGATCTATCCTTTTCACATCTAATCTGGCTGCTAGCTTAATTTTGCAGAGCTGGGAGTCTCCAATACTACTGACTGTGTTTATATAACCACTTAGAGCTTACTCCTCACCAACTTGGTCTCTGTTTAAGTCTTTGTGGGAGGCTACTAGCCATTGAGGTGTGATTTGTAACCTTAGGAACACAGAAAACGCCTTCCTTAGCATATTTGACAGTAGAGCTCTTGTATTCTCACATGGTCGGGTCAACGTTGATGTGAATGGACGTAGATAATGTGATGAAAACAAGATTACCTTGCTTCAGTATACAGTGCCTTCTATTAATGGCAGTTTCTATGTGTAAACAGCACATTGACAGATCTTTCTTTGTGTCGTGTTTGCTATTCTCAACTTCCAGCGGTATTTTGCCTCTCTTTCTACTATCTATCTTGATCACCTGAAACAATCCTCACTGCTTCTTAAAACCATTTCCCATTTACTTTCACTGATGACTTATATTTGGAAATGTATCTCTTGTTTGCAGCTTTGACTTTGCTTGCTTTGTTATTATTTGGAACTGGAATAATTATTGTTGAGTCCGAGAATCTACTTAGTAACTGATACTTCCTACAAGGCAGAGTTGATTTGAGCATGACTGAGATACTGCTGGATTTTCCTCTTAAACATCTGGCCCGTTTACTGACATCTGAGTAACCTACCAGATGCGGACTGATTACTGAAGAACACTCCTTGCATGGACTACTCAATTCAAGACAATTATATTAAGAATGGACCTACATTTGCACTGCACTTGAACTAAGTCTGGCATGATCAGCAGATGACACTCAGTTTGGGAATAATGGGAGAAACCTTGCCTTGTGAACAAGCTCTGCTTTATTTACACAACCGTGTTTGTATGTCATGTTTGTTTTTTTTGCCCAAGGTCCTTTAATTTGCCCTGTTGTGCTTTACCAATTCATCAATTGTGGGAACTGGCACTCGAAATGTTACTTAATCACCCGGAGTTCGCCACACGTTTAAAGAAATGACTAAATCAATTTGTTAGGGGTGTGGTTTCCTTTCACTACTGGAATATAGTAAGGACATATCAAGTGAATGTTTAGTAGACAAGGTAAGAGGCTAGCATTTAAACACTGTATAAATTTGTTTCAGATGAGTGTTGTGGTGGTATAAAGCAGCAACCCTCAATGTTAGACCTCACTCTTTATCCTGTCCGTCCGTCTACAGTTGACTGGTTTTGCAGTTTGTCCTCTTGCATAAACAGGTGTAACTTGACTTAATGGCTGGAATGAAAACCTGTCCTTTGGTTGTGAGGATCACTGGCAAGCATAAAACGAGAGAGTGCTAACATTGTTAGGATCTCATATATTTCAAGTTCAAGCATAATATTAAAATATACACTCATGTAATATCACTGTATTGGGTGACACCTCCCTTACTTTTTTAAGTGGGCCATTGCACCATCAACCTCCCTGAAAGCACAAAGTCCAGGGCTGAGCATAGATATCAGCTTTTATATGGATAGTTGAACTTGATGAAAGTAGACCAAGGACTTGCTTGGATAAGCACAGAAAGTATGGTTCTTAAAGTGGGGGATAATAAATGAGACCTGTATATGTGATATGGTTTGTATTTGTCTTCTTATTGTCATAAATTAAGTTGCACTTTAGATTATGTAGATTTATGTAACATGTAAATACACGTCATACAGTTTAAACGGCATAACACATAGATAAGACACTTACTCCACAGACTTGTGCTAGCCCATTACATACATTTACTAAGGTTGTATGTTTCAATGCGCCAAACCTACTGCTACTTCTGTGTACGACATCATGTCGGAGAGGGACGGGCTTCTTATAAACAAGTTGCATTAATCCATACGTTATCCTCCAGTGAAGTATTAAAAATACTCAAATTAAACTTAGTCATTGGAGTGTGTTGATGCTTGTCAATAACAATTATGTGATACAAACTGTTGCGCCGGGTGCATTACTGCAGCATTTTAACGATGACATCATTCCTGTATCCTTGAAGGGATACCACTTGGTTCGTTGCCCAAGATGTTAGAATTTACGTTGAGTGAACTAAAAACAAACACGTTTCACGCTAAGAAACTGGTCGCATTAGAGAAAATGTCTGAACAGATTTCTCGGTGTTTTAACCGTAATTCAAAACCTGTTTTTCTGTTTATGTAGCCCTTTAACAGTTGAGACGACAGACGAAATCTAATTGGCTAATGCTGAGGGATACACAAAAATCAGCCAATCAGATTTGTCGCCAGATTCATGTGGTGAATCCTGATCCTGTCTGACTGTAATACGGCTCATAACATTCTGCTCTCCCTTCTGGAGTATTTTTTAGTACTACTTCGGGAGCTCGTCTACCCCAGTACCGCCATTAGAGCCCGTCAGTTCGGTATTTGGATAACCGGTTATGGAAGAAAATGATTTAAAATGTCCAAACAACCGGTCGAAGGACGGGACTAGGGGGGGGGGGGGGATGCTCGCTCCGTGCTATGTATGGACAGTCAACTGCCAACTAAACGGCGCACCGAATAACTAAATATGCGGTTAGTGAGGGAGGAGTGAGTCCGGGTTGGAGTGGGTTTTGTCCGGTGTGGTGGGAGGCTCCGGTTGTTTTGGCTGCAGTGGCACAAACTCAAGACGAGTGTAAACACAGGAGAGCAGAGGTAAGAGACTGGACGTTTGGCAGTGTTACGTATTTGATAAGGGCCTTGCAAACATAATCCCATTGAGTTATCCAGCACACAGCTAGCTCGGCACTTATTCCCGACTGGCAATTTAAGCGATGTCGCCCAGCGTTTGTTGTTATAATGTTGAAACCGAGCCAGTATTTCACCCTAAGTCCCCAAACTATTAATGTTATGGACGAAACAATTAGCCAGGCAGAAGTGATCGCGGAGCGTGACTGCTTTAGCTGTTTACATGATGTAAGGTTCTTGTTCGTGCAGATGTGGCGAACAGTGTCTCGCGCATGTGTGGAATACCTCGGTGTGTGTTGGTAAACTCAGAGACGTGGTGTAAACATAGTAAAACCAGTTCCTATCTGAACTGCCCCCCTCGACGTCACGTTAACTGTATCCTGATAGCACAATGCCTCAAAAGTAGTGTGTGTCAGTCACTTTCATGTTGCGGTAGTAGGCTTCGGGCGAACTCAATTTCTGTTGGTGTCTCGCAGTCACGCGCCTCCTTGCTGGGTGTCTGGTTTCACATGGATTTGTCTTTGGTTACCAGCTCAGTTGTGGGACACGTTTGCCTGCTGTGTGCAGCTTATTGTTTGGATTTAAGGTCGCTCTATCCTAGACGCGACAAGAACCTAGATACATTTCTACATAAAGGAATGGCATAGAAATAGACCAAAAGGACATAAGTGACACATTTTAAAATTATATATATTTTTGAAATACTGCCCTTATAGTCAGAGATCTGTAATGTTACCGTGTATTTTTTTTTTCCACATTTGAAAATGATTTAGCTTGGCAGCTATTTATTTAGTTAAGAATATGTTTAATTTTTTTATTTGCAATTCCTCAACATATCCAAATTTTTAACATGAATTCGATTTGACAATACAAAATTTGTTATACAAGTATATACAAAAATATAACAGTAATATACATTAATCATTTTTATATGCAATTATTTATTATAACAATATTCTCCTAACTTGAATCAGTTTATTTAAATTAAATTGTAAGAAGAAGTTTTTTATACAATATAGCACATATTGTTAAAGTGCTAGAATTGTTCATGAATTGAAACATTGGTTTACTAACAAAGAAACAATCAAAAGATTAGCAATTTAAAATTGAGGAAAAGGCTGTCACTTGCTGCCTTATGTAGCAAGTGAGAGATATATAATAGCACCTGATGGTTGTTATTATGTAAGTCTCCCAAAACCCCAGAGTGTCCTTAAAAACATTTTACTGATGTTTTCCTGTGAAATCTCACACTCTACTTTTAATAATACATACACTGATTGGTTATAACATTATAACCACGAGCAGCTGACTACCAGAATAAGCTGGATATTTTTCATTACAATGTCACCTGTCAGTAGAAAATGACAGTTGACAAAATGTTCACTTGCTGCCTAATGTACATTAGGCAGCAAGTGAACATTTTGGCCTTGAAGATGGTCTGTTGGAACTAGGAGTAATTGGATATGTGCTATTTTGACATGGGCCAAATTGAGATGGTTAGTTCACTATGGAATCAAATTTGTGTCAATATTATCAAACATAAATTTGGAATTGATTAATTTTGGTGGTCTTTTGATAACATATTCTATGCACTTGTTTTTTTTAGGTATTCACTTTTTCAGAGAGCTTATGGGTATGGACAAGACATTGTTGGACACATCTCCAACATTCTTCCACCACGAGATTGGAGATGTGGCCACAGAAAAGTTGCCATCTTTTCAGAGAGCCAACGCTTAGAGAGAAGCAACCATTCACACTCACATTCACACCAACAGGCAATTTAGAGTCACCAATTCACCTGTATAACTATAATTCTAGGTATTAAGGGGGTGGCTTTAGCTCACTAGGTTGAGCGGTAGGGGTGTAATAGAGTGTTTAACAATTTTCTTTTTATTTCTTTGTACCCTTGCGTACTCCTAGCTGTGTGATCTCAAGAGTGGGTTTGCCGAGCTGAGAAACCCGTCTGAACTACAGGAATCCTTCCTGGGCGGCGGTCTGACGATGACTGAACTGGTTTCCAAGTGGGCCTGTGAATACTGCACATACGAGAACTGGCCGTCCGCCATCAAGTGCACCATGTGCCACGCACAGAGGCCCAGCAGGGGCGCCATCATTACCGAGGAGCCCTTCAAGAGCAGTCCTGCTCTGGATGCCAGTCTACACTTGTGGGATCCTGTAGGCCTCAGCAACAGCCCATCCAAGGGGGGCTCCAGCTTACTTATTTGCCCAGACTCCAGTGCCCGACCCCGTGTTCGCATTGCTGATGTACCTGAAACTACAAGCAAATGGTCATGCCAGATATGCACCTATCTTAACTGGCCAAGGGCCATTCGTTGCACCCAGTGCCTTTGCCAGAGACAACAGGCACAACAACATGAGCAACATACAACCCACCAAGGACATCATACCCAGCATCCATGCAGCCCCACAGAAACACCCCAGACTTCAGGTTCCGGATGCCGCCCTTCTTCCCAAGCCACCACCACCGATCCTTGTGAGGAATATAATGACCGTAACAGGATCAACACACACGCACTGCACTGGACATGCACTGCCTGCACTTATGAGAATTGGGCCAAGGCACTCCATTGTGTAGTTTGCGACCACCCGAGGCCGAATAGTTTGCTCGCTGAGCCCATAGAACTGGCATCAGGGCCTGAGACCCAACAACCTGCCTCAAGACTGAATGAACAGGACAGGGACAACAGAAGGGGTGTTGTTGGGCATTTAGCTGGACAAGGAGTAGTCGGTGTGGTAAGTGGGCTGGTGAGTTGTAGTAGCAGCCAGAGGAGGTCACCCTCTACCTCAAAACGGGATTCAGAGGTTAACAGGGACTTTCAGAGGATTGAGTTGGCATCAGGGGCTGGAATCGGGAGCAGAGAGGAGCTGGAGATGGATTTAAAAAAACTGAAGCAGATTAAGAACAGGATGAGAAGGGCTGATTGGCTGTTTCTAAATGCCTGTGTAGGTGAGTTTCAAGAATATATGACTATTGATGTACTTTGTGTTTTACTCTTTCTATTTTACTGAGGAGGCAAGTACGAATAAGAAAGGTTCATAGCTGACAGAGCGGTGCTAGCTATCACGTTAACACTTTATACTGTCAAACGTAGTTCGCTTACCTCCAAGTCTCTCTGCAAAATAGACCTGACACACAGTCCATGTCCTCCTAGCAGTCCACAAGTCCAGATTTGCTGATGCCTTTTTTTAAGAGGTGACCCCCTGTGAGCAAACATTTTGTGATGTTTCACTCGTACAGTGTGTTGAAATCAAACAGCCACGATTCGATACTGTATAACACGTCGTACAGTGTAAGTCCATCTTAAGGCAGGACAAGATATAAGTAGGAGTTCCATATGCAAGATAATGAGTTGCAATTCAGTTTAGTCCATACATTTTTTATGTGTGTCCTGTTGTTGCTGATATCCTGTATGCTAAGAAATCGCTTGCATGCAGTGTAAAACCTCTCAACGCCGTGTGAAGGAGCATGGCGAATGAACATTCATTGTGGTAGCTTTCTTGAATCTTTCACACAACTATCTCACTCTTTCCTCTACATTTGTCATAGCCATGTAGAAATTGTGCTACACACCCACTCAACCTTCAGGCCTTTTCCAATATCTGCTGTATTTCAGCACTATTAGGACAGTATATGACGTGTATTTGATATACCAATGAAGACTTATGGTGGTTAATAAGTAGCCCCTTTTTCCGCTGTCTGTCATAAAGGAATCATTGGGTATGAAAGTCAAAGAAGCATGGCTGTAGTAAGCTGCTTCTTGTTCTTCACTTGAACTCTTTGTGTGATGTGTTGAATTCCTTCATGTGTGTTTGATTTGAATCTCACGTGGTGTAAATATCTCATGTGAGGGGGTTGGATTCCTCTAGTATATTATAATGTTAGATATCCTTATCTTAGACATTCTATTCTCTATGTTCTCTTAGAGGAAATTAAATCCAAGTTATCAACGCTTTGAATGTTGCAAGCAATAAATATTATTTTGCACTTTAGTCAGTGTGCCCTTTTTGCAAGTGTAGAGAAATATTCCTGTCCTATGCATCTGGCATAAAATAGAAGTGCAAAGTATTTGTTTGTAAGTGTTATATGGCAAGACATCAAAATTTGCCGACCTATACCGTCAGGACCATTTATCGAAAACTCAAGCTTTATCAAACATTAAATACTTATGATCTTAGCATGTTGATCACTAAGATTGAAGTTGATCGAGTTAAAACTCTCCGAGGAGATGGTTAACAACCATATTTGGGCACGCAAAAACAACAAAAACAGAATTGTTTCAAGCATGGTAAAGCCCCCAACAATGTGTTTACTCTGTAGGAATAATAAAAGGAAAGAAAAATAATAATCCATAGTAAAACAATGGGGTCTTCATACTTTCAGTGCTCAGGCCTTAATACTGAGGTATAGTCTTTATTATCACTTTTATCATACAATACAACCATGTGAACTTCAGAGCAGTGAACAACCACTGTAACGCATATGGGGAGCAAATTGGGGTTCAGTGTCCTGCTCAATGACCCTACAAATTGTAGATTGCAAGGGCAGGCTGGAGATCCAACTACTGACCCTGACCCAATTATGGAACAACCGATGTACCTCCAGAGCTACAGCCATAAACACTCATCCCTCCAACTCTCTATTGTGGGGGTAAAGATGTATGGTCTGTCACTAAGGATTTTTTTCAGCAATAATGATAGCCTGTTATTTTCTTGATTATATGTTTGGTCTTTTGAAGGTTTTCTAGAATGCAGGTAAACATTTCCTTATTGTTTTTTTCCTTTATTCAAGTTTTCAAAATTTGATAATGTAAAGAACTGGCAACGCCCAGGAGAACACTTGGCAGTTAGGCTCGATACGATGGGTGAAGGACTGATCCATTATATAATGTATGGATTTATTGGATGTTTCAGTAGAAATTGTATTTGAATGTTTAAATTCACACATATACTGTATACCCACTATTGAACATTATATTGTGTCCCTTACTTCTGCATTACAATTGGATGACAGATATGTAAGTTTAACTAATGACACATCTGTCCGCTGTGACACAAGATAAAGACAATTCTTATGTATTTGACAAAAAGTAACATTCACTTTGGAGTAAACCACTGAGGATTATTTATGCAAACGACATTGAGTGAATGGGGTGTGACCAAGCTGCAGTCTCACACAACATAAAGAGAGTTCATAGCACCAGTGTGTTGAAGACAGCCCAGGGAGTCTGTCTAGTGTTGCTAGGCAGGTTTCTCTGCCATTGATATAACGTGTGTGTGTGTGTGTGTGTGTGTGTGTGTGTGTGTGTGTCTACTGACCTCAAAGTCTGTATACATGCTCTAGTTTCCAAAGGGACCTGCTGCGCTAAAAATAGCATGACCTGTGCAATAGAAGTAAAAAAACAAAAACATTGACACATTTCTCTCGGATAGCAGCAATGACCAATATGGAAGTCTCTAGAACAGCTTTCTCAACTCAGCCCAGGTGGCTTTGTCTCTTTAGAGGTTTCCGATAAGATTTCAGAGGTTTTTTTTGTTTTTTTTAACATAAAACCAAGGAATTTTCATTTGTATAGAATATTATTAATATTAATCCCCAATGATTATTTGGCTTTTGGGAGCAAGTCGTAACACCTGTCTATAGATTAGGGGCTGGAAGTGGGTTGTATCGGATCGATATATATCTGATGGAAAAAATTGAAATTTTCTGCTATTAGCAGATAATGAAATCATATCAAAACACTAAACTGGTTTCATTTAATTTCTTAAAAGGGAAACATCGACAAACTCCAACTATAAGTGCCCAAATGCACCTTTAACCTTGGTTTGTAATCAAATCAATACCACAGACACGGAGAGGAGGGGCAGGTACAGCATGTTGTTGGTAGATTCATAGCTGGTGTGTATCTCAATCATTTTGCCACTCAGGACTGTGTCTTCTCTGTAATAGAGTTGGCCACTATCAGCATTACTGAAAGAAAAGTTTGTGCGGAGGAAACATATCAGCGTAAATAAGTCTGTTCTGCTCTGTTCTCTCTCATCAGTCTGTTAATATGTTTTTTTTTGCACATTCTGTGTTCTTTAAGTATCTGTGCGTACTGTACTGATTGCAGGACTACAGGCATGGCAAAAACACATGGAGTGTTTTTTCTGGAGAGTGGTTGTGATCCCTTTCTGTCTCACTGTGCTACTTTTGTGTAGCTTCTCCTCATCTTTCAGAGTGCTAGCCAGCATCACATGGTGCCGCGAGTCCTTCCACCCACTCCATTTTCTGGGTCTCACTCGCACACTCATTCTGCTGCGAAGCACTGTGTGTTGTCCTTTGACGTGAGAACAAAAGCCCAGCGTGTTTATGCCGTGAAATGTACGAGAAAATACTACACGGGCATTGTCTGTGTGTGCTAGAAATGTAAAGAGACATTTTGTACAGCTGTTAGGACTGAGATGAAGTCACACCTAGATGATTGGTTTTACAGCATGCTGTCATAGTAACACACTTGTCTAAATGATAGATCCCCCCTCAACAGTTTTATCTCTCTGCTTTACTGATTTGATCATAAGTACTGAGGCTTTTTGGTGCAGCTGATCACACAAACGTGTTCATTTCATTCACCCTTATACTTTAGTACAAGTCAGAAATTTCTCAATTTTTTTTACTGTAATACATTTCCAATCCTTTTCACATTGACAGCTCTAACATTAAACCGAAAGGTCACAACCTGATTGCACAGCATTCATGACTTATTTATTGCCTGTTCTGTACAAACAAAGTTTGCCACCTTCTCAAACAATGATGTGCGTTTGGTTAAATGTGCGCTCTGCTTCAAGTGTCGATAAGGCATTTTACCTCCTTATTGCTCCATATTTGCCCACTGCTATTTATTATTATGTTACAATACAGCATTCTGCTCTTTCTGTGTTGTAGAACATCATGAATTTTACCTGAACTTTTCATGAAGTCACATCCTGTTTTTTGTACTTTGTTCTGTATTCATATTTCAGTTGAACTTCAGAGTTCAGACCAACACCCATCTGTTTAGGGGATCTCTGTTTGCTTTTTCGTTTGACAGTAGCAGCAATGTTCACACGCGTTCATATGAACCACACTAACAAAGAAATCCTACCAGTGCTATTAATCAAGAAAACCCTTCACAGGTGTGGACCGATCCTGTCAGTATCTCAGTGTTTGCTCTTGCTTCAGAGTCAAACTGAAAAATACCGCCATCCTTGGCGGTATTTCCCAGGATTGTTCATTATCATACTTTTTGCCCCTCAACCAATGTTTCCCCCTGCCTGTCTGCCTTTAAACTAAATGTTGTCTCTCTGTTCTTACGGTGATCATGAGTTCATCAGTAAGATGATCTGAGTTGAAGAAGTGGGTAGTCTATGTGAACCCTATGTGCGTTGAGAGAGAGATAGAGCACATTCTGATCTCTAATTTTACAGATGTTATGGTCGGGAACCGAATGTCCTTTGCGATAGGTGGCTCTGATGTGAAGTCATTTTTTTGTATCTGATTTACACAGTCATGATGGGATCTACACATTCACTGGTTTCTGACGAGCTGTTAGCAATTTTTTTTACTTCTCAATGCCTTCAGCTTATATTAATTACGGTGTTGTTAATTCTGTGCTTGAAGGTTTTTATAAATGTTGAAATGAAGAGTAAACCTGTGTAAACTAAACTGCCTTACTGCCTCAACTATGGTACACGTCTTTTATTGAATTACTTCAAGCTGTGTGTACATTAGCTCTTTTAGAAAGTTGTTTTAATTCTATTGTGAGATTTTCTCCATTTCTCTCTTTGTCGGAAAGGTGTGGTAGAAGGTGACCTGGCAGCTGTGGAGGCTTACAAGTCATCGGGAGGTGAAATTGCAAGGCAGCTTACATCAGATGAGGTGCGCCTATTAAATCGTCCTTCAGCATTTGATGACGGTTTCACGCTTGTTCACCTCGCCATCCGCTTCCAGAGAAAGGACATGCTGGCTGTGTTACTCACAGAGGTCAGTAGAGACGGGCGATTAACTCACAGGACTCACCGGTCCTCGGTTTTGGCTACGACAGTTCAGTCTGTGACCACACACCACCTTCAACACTTACTATCCATGTCAGGACATTATGAAAATAAAAGAAAATAGAAATAAATATAGAAAATAAAAGAAAATAGAAATAAATAATAGAAAATATTTCTGTGGAGAAATGGATGTTTAAACCTTTTCACAGTCGCGTTGTCATCTCTTAAATTAGTTTCCTCTGTTCCCACTCACTCAACAACACGGCTAAGTATGTCTGTAGTAAAGGGTGCTGGATCAAACGCCTTAGCCTTTATCAGGCACATAAAAACACAAGAGATATATCCATCAGCCATAAAATTGGAACCATCTGTCCATACTGACCTTGATGTCAGTTTACCAGTTGTCCTCCTGTAGACCACTTGGGGAGGTACTAATCACTGTAGACCAGGAGCATGCAACTAGTCCTACAAAATGCCCATTTACTGCCTAATATATCCTCCCCACCTATAGGTGCCATAGTAACCAGATAATCAATGTTGTTATGACTATCAGTGGTTATAAAGTTATGGCTGTTCAGTGTAAGGGTGTCACTTGTAAACATAGGCACCTATGGATGGTCTGCCTCCATCTCAGCGTCAGCTGGCTGCTAGCTTTGAAGCTACGAAGGGTCATGGTGAAATGGTGAATTGGACTTCCTCTCTAGTCTGACCGACCACTCATAATGTAAACACAATCTAACATTTACCCATTCACATACACATTCATATTTGGTAGCAGAAATGATCAAACAAGATTGCACCTGCTCAACAGGAGTGATAACCAACCATTCACCCAATCTGCTCCCCATGTCCAATGGAGCAGACATGGGGAGCAGATTGGGCTTTAGCATCTTGCTCAAAGAAAATTCCACATGTAGATTGCAGTCATTTGCTAAATATTCTTGAGAAGACCAGTGTTTATTATATATATATATATATATATATATATATATATATATATATTATATTTCGGCATTTGTTGGCATAGTGTGCTGGCTGTAATTTGCCTCTTTATCTTCTACCTGCAATTTGGGTCACTTTTATCTGCTGGATTTCCATTTCAATAGCCTTTTGTCGGAGTGATTGATATCGGGTTGTTTTGTTTGTTCATTTGTCCTCTTGCTTTTCCGGGGATAGAGGTCTGCATACTCTGCTCCTCGATGTTCTGTTACAGTGTGAGGCTAACCTTTGTCTTTGCTTTCTCACAGTAGTGGTTTTATCTGTTCCCATGCACTCGCAGAGAAAACTAAATCTTCTAGTGTTTGGTACATATGGGGTTCTGACCTGCTTCCCTATGGATCACGTAGTGGCTGGTCATGATGTCATCTACGGCGGTTGAAAATGATCATTGAAAGTTGAACCTGCAGCAACTGGAATCCTTGTTTAAAGTTGAAGATGTTTCGCCTCTCAACCATGAGGCTCCGTTCTAACTGACTGGAGGGGAGTCGGGGTTTTAACCTCCAGGAGGTGTTTGATGCATAGAGAGTCATTAGGTTACAAGTATACACACGCATCACTAATATGGGTCGGTGGGGAATTTGTTTTTCTTGATTATCTAAACTGTCTGATGTTAAGACTTCATTACATGTGGGTGATATGTGATGGATATAGACCCCCAACCTGGTGTGACCCCCAACCTTGTTTACATGTGACCCCCCAGCAATTCACCAAGCAACTCATCAATGTCGACACTGTATGCAAAAACATGACAAAGTGATAATAATACAGTTATTGGAATATTGAGCATCATTTTAATTCTTTACCTATAACCGTGTTGTGTTTTAAGCAGAACGGATGGCGTACAGCAGGTAATAAAAAGTTCACTGCAGTCATAACAGACTTCATGTTTGACCGTGCGCTGTGACCAAAAACTTGAGATTTGACTTGAACATCTCTTACTATCTTGTTTTCTGTCCAGTGTGTTTGTGTGTGTGTGTGTGTGTGTTTGCGAGTGTGTGTGTGTGTGTGTGTGTGCGCGCACAAACAGCTTGATTGTAGCTTGTTTGCTATCAGGAATGTGATCAAAGGTTATCTGTTTTGCACTCACAAATGCTTGACAGTTTAGACACAAACATATTTCTTTCTTCTCTTGCCCTAGAGGCAACATAAATTAGTCTAGGGATATTAAAATTTGCTCAACTAGGTCAAAGCTCTAAAAAAATAAGTACTCTGAATTCAGACACCTTCAGAAATGTATTTGAACCACATAGTTGTTTCACCCTCTGTTACCACTGCTGGTCTCCCAATTTATCTCTTAATCTTAGAAAACTTATCTCTTCAGCTGTTGTTTTATACTTTACTACATGTTTCACTTATAGTTCTAGAAATCATTTGTTAAAACATTAAGATATTATTCTGTTGCTGTTTTTTGCATCAGCAGCAGAGTTCTGTTTTTATTTTGCCATTATTAGAAGTGCTTTTGTGCAATTATTTCTTCTTGATTGTTGAGACATTTAGCTAATGCTTCATTCCTTTTATCCTCTCTTGTCTGAAGGTTTCCCAACAGGCAGCCAAGTGTATTCCAGCCATGGTGTGTCCTGAGCTAACAGAACAGATCCGTCGCGAGGTAGCGGCTTCCCTTCACCAACGCAAGGGAGACTTCACTTGCTATTTCCTCACCGACCTGGTGACCTTCACCTTGCCAGCAGGTCAGCACCTCATCAGCAGAAAATAATTCACCTCACACGAGCTCTTTGTTGAACTGTCCACTCACAAATTCCAGATTATCATAACACAGAATCCAGAAGTGTCATGGTTTAATTTGTGTGTTTTGTAAGGCGAAGACACCCAGTCTAGCCGTCCTCTCTGGTTGGCCAAGTTTGCGAGAGAATGCTTGTTTTATCCACTTTTGGCACATGAAATTGCTAGTTGTTCAGATGCTGAGGGGACATACTTCTACGGTTGTCTGTTTCCATCTGCAAGACGAAAGAAGCTCCCTCTGACTCACTCTGGGAATATTGTTCCTGAACTTGGTGTACTCCAGCCCACCAACTATGGATGCTCAAAAGAAAGATATGTTAAGCCTTTTTACCGGCATCTCTCTGAGCAGATTCCTTAAATGGTAATTGTGTTGCAGTTGATTGTGTATAGGAGTTTTTCCTGTTCACTTTGTTGACCATATTTAAGCTAAGGATTCTTTCGTGCCCTGTTTTCAAGATAATGCGTACCTTGGCATTTGGAAGATATTCTTTTTAGTTCTATAGAGTTCCTTTTAGCTCCTTTATTTCAGTGAAAAGAACAAGCCAGTGTTTTGAAAATAGCTCTGCGCACGCAGTGAAAGCCATTATCTATTGTGAAAAGAAACAAACATGCTGGCTTGGGATGAAATGAACCATGAAGGAAAAACATTTCAAGGTGGTGTTTGAAGTCATTTCACTTAAGCATTTTTGCTTGTTCAAGTAGATCCCACAACTCTATAGCAAGAACTCCGACAGTCACTTCTGTTCTTTTCGTTGTTTCAGATATTGAGGACTTGCCTCCTGCAGTTCAGGAAAAGCTGTATGATGAGGTGCTGGACCGAGACGTACAGAAAGGTGAAATATTATCATACTATAATATCTCTATAATATATTATCATAAATGTTACATACTTTGTTTACATATAGATTCCTTTGCTTTGAGCGAGGGTTAGGAAAAGCAAAGTAATACACAAACTTTTTATATTTGACCAACGTCTACAGCTTTAATTCTCATTTTACAACATATTTCTGTCATTATTATCATTATTATTAATATTATATTATATTGGTGTGCACATTAAGATTTCTCAAACCCGTGTGTGCTCTTAGAGCACAAATACCGCTCAATGGTTTTGTAGGGAGATGCTGAGCTCAACTTGATCTAATTTATTTTTTCAGAACTCGAAGAAGAGTCTCCCATCATCAACTGGTCCCTAGAGCTGGGGACGAGATTGGACAGTCGACTTTACGCCCTGTGGAACCGTACAGCTGGGGACTGTCTCCTTGACTCGGTGCTGCAGGCCACATGGGGCATCTACGACAAGGACTCTGTGCTCCGCAAGTCGCTCCATGACAGCCTTCACGACTGCTCTCACTGGTGAGACCTCCAGACTGGGGAACCCAGAGTCAGTGGAGGTTATGTGATTGTGCTGTTTGTTTATGTGAAATGTCTGGAGAGGCGAAGGGGTAGGTCATTAGATTTTGAGGCATATCTAGAAAATATGACTCAAGTCCTACTATAGCAGTCCCATGATTCGACATGAATCCTACTGTAGCGGCTCCATGACTCCTCATACCAAGCCAATCAGAGTCAGAGTAGTGCAGAACATGGAGCCACCATACTGGTGTATGATTGGTAACTGCAAGATTTTATAATGAGTCATAGCTCTTTAAAATGGAAAACCATTGAACATTATGGTAAGCTTATTTGTATTAATATCCATATAAACAAAGAGTCTGTGTGTTTTTACTCTAAAGCAGTGATCGATCACCTGATAGACGTGTGGAGTCAGAGTCGATACCAAAGCATTTTGGAGAAATAATAAACATACAGTATGTATATTCAAATAAAACATTGATTTTATCCAAAATAAGGCTTCATTAACATATTTTTCAAGCGCAGAAAACACAGTCAAACTCAATTATCCAGAAGAAATAAAAGTTTTTAACAAGGTTTCTGTAAGTGAAACCTGCGGCTGGATCTTTACCAGAGCCACTGCTTCCCCCTTGGACTGGATCATGTTCAGGAGCCGGTGCCAAGCAGTGCTTCTCTGGCAAGCAGGCAGGAAGAGGGGAGGTCGCTCACCCTCTCAAATTATCTCTCTCTACAGTGTGGGCCAACACCGAACGTCATCGCTGACCCAAAATCAGTCGGAAGCGCCCACCCTCAGTTCACATGCAGCCTCCAGCACAGACCTGGTTATTGTGAATAATCTGTATTCACAGTATCACACTGGTTTTTGGAAGATTTTGCTTAATTTGGAATAAAACCCTGAGCACCATGTCTTGTTACAGTTCAAACCGCGCTTCGCAAAAATACAATTAAAATTGTCAGATTTGAATTATTGTTAAAATCGAAAGTATTACTCAGAATTACTTTGCATTTTCACACCTGTGTGTTATTTTTCCTTATTTCTGAACAGCCACCTATAGAATTGTGGGATATCTCGCAAACGTTTGAGTGAAAACTGAAGTCCAGTTACTTTAGAGTCAACCCACATGCATTACCATGACCTGGATTAATGACAATTAACACAGACATGTTATTTGACTGGTTGTAAATGATAAATACAAACAAAATAGATAGTATTATTTTGCATTGAAACATTTGTTGATCTTATTCTGTGAGACTTTGGAACAGTAGATCTCAGCCTGTATTGCTAAATGAAAAGTGATCTTGACTGGGAAAAGGTTGGTGACCACTGCTCTAGACTCTTAAGCACTACTCACATTTTTAATTAATCATAAGAAATAAATAAGTAATGATAATTAGACAATATGCATACAATTCATCTTTAACTAATGTTCATTAAATTCTTATATCACTGTTGTTTATAGGATATTGATTTTTACCTGCTATTGATATCAATGGATACAAGATGGAAAAGATTTGTTTTTATTTACTGAAATTGAAAGATTAATGTAAAAAACCATGTCTTCTGTAATCTACATTGTGAGAACAGACTATAAGCCGGGCTTAAAACCAGTTTCTTGAAGAAAAAGAAAATCTTAAGTCTCGTCTAAAGGTGGAAGTACTGAAACATTTGAAGGCCTGAAACTGATTCTGCAAGAACTGAACAGCCTTGCTGTAACTCATGTCTGTTTCTTTGAATTATTGGTGTTGTAAGGTGTAACAGCAAATAACCCTAATCACGTTAGAGGTGAAGGAATGTGAATCAGGTCAGATAATATCATAGATGAAACAATGTATGTTTGCATCTCCTGCAGGTTTTACACACGATGGAAGGAGTGGGAGTCGTGGTACTCTCAGAGCTTTGGCCTGCACTTCTCACTGCGTGAGGAACAGTGGCAGGAAGACTGGGCTTTTATCCTGTCCCTGGCCAGTCAGGTATGTGCCTCATGGAAGCAAACATACATTCGTGTGGAGGGAAGGATCTTTATGTGCTTAACATAACCCATATATAATCATACATAATACAATATCTAAAATACAATATAGATATTGTATTGATTTACCCAACCCATCAATTTTTTTTATTTATAACCCAATCAAACAAATCCCATCTGAGGGCTCCACAGACGACTGACACATTTAAAAAAGGACTTAAAACTTTCCTTTTTAGCAGAACCTATAACTTTAATTAACATTGTTATTATTATTGTTAACATGTGACAGAGCAATGATGTCTGAATTATATCACAGCAGATTACTTCATCTGTAACGCCCTCTAAAAGTGCATCCTCTCTGTCATCAGCAGTTCTCGCTGCTCTGTCTGATGACATCACACAATAAGTATTAAGGCGGATTGTTAACATATTTGGGCATGAAAATGCAGATGTGTGTGTGCGTGCACGCATATTTACATATATGGAGTATGCCGTAGTATTCAAGAATCTGCCCTTCTAACCGCTCCCTCCCTCCTTGTTGTGTTTTCACTTACAGCCAGGATCCAGCTTGGAGCAAACTCATATTTTCGTTCTTGCACACATACTTCGTAGGCCCATCATCGTCTATGGAGTGAAGTATTACAAAAGTTTCCGTGGCGAAACACTTGGATACACCCGTTTTCAAGGTGAGCAATTAAATAACGTGTGGAGCGCTGTTTAGGTCCAGAGTTTATTGCAGCCCTGTTCCAGTTAGAAGACTGAAGGACGACACTTTCACTGTGAAATCCCTGTAGCCTACACGTGTCTGCATAGCTGAAATATCTACCTCTCTGATAGGCCCGTAATTGCTATTTACGACACGTATCACTCTGGAGTTTTTCATTTGCAGGATATTTTGGTGCTCTGTGACTCAAAATAACCTTGAGAGCATAACAAAAACATGCCAGCCTGTCATCATAGCAAATTTAGAAATGTGTCCTGGTGCTGGGAAGTGTTCCCTACACACTCACTCAAATACGTTATAACATATGTAAACCATCATAACCCGTCAAATTATCTAGCCTGGGTGCAGTGAGGGGTTTGCAAATTATGGCCGTCCTGGATTGAGTTTGCCTGCTGAGTGATGCTGGACAGAGAATGATGAAATAACGCTGTAATGACCGACTGCTTGTGGTAGAGCCTGGCTGATGGATTTGTCTTTTACTGTTGCCTCGAGCAAATGTAAAACACACAGAAGGAGACGCACATATGGGCGCCTATAGGAAGGGGAGGGGCACTCATTTTAAAGTGGTGACCAAGTGAACCCATTAAAAACAGGGTGGTTTCTGGGAGAGGGGAGTAGCCGAGCTGAGGTCAGTTACACGCTGCTTTGTGTTCCAGCGCTGATGAAACATGAGACGGACTGTATGGTGTCTCTGCATTGCTTCACGTTCAGCCTGTCTCTGATTTTACCTAGACACTTCTCCTCATGTTTTCCATCCTAAACTACATACCATGTATACTGTAGAATATACACTCAGTATACTTGGGGAGGGTTGTGTCAGGATGGACATCCGACGTAAAACCCACGCCAAATCAGACGATCTGCTGTAGCGACCCCTAAGGGGAGAAGCCCCTAGGAGAGGAAGAAAAAATACGTTTTCTATATTGTAAATTCACTTATTGGACAGTTGTTGTTTTAAAAACAAAAATAAAAATGATCGAATGAGATGCGCGTACATTGATTTGACGGTTTTTAGAATTGGTTCAAATGCATTCGACCGCCACCAACTACAACACTGAAGATAGTCATTTACATATTTATGAATATAGAAAATATATTCTTATTCTGCATTCAGATCCCCACTCACTTCCACAAAAGTATTCCATTCAAAAGGGTAACCATCAAAAACAAGCAACATTTGATAAGTTTATTCCAAGAAAAATTTGAATAATGAAAAATATATATTTTTTTAAATTGGAGTGCATCATTGGATCAGAAGTAGCTGCAAAGAAAGTGCCTTTACGCTGTGTATAAAACACTTCAAAATAAGAAATTAACTGCTCGAGATGATAACTTACATATTAGCAAATGTACAGCAATAAAACTAACTTGATAGGCAAAATAATCTGCTATTCAGATATTGATTTATTCATTCATTCATTCATTATCTACTGCTAATCCTGTTCAGGGTCACAGGGGGGCTGGAGCCTATCCCAGCTAACATCGGGCGAAAGGCAGGTTACACCCTGGATAAGTCGCCGGTTCATCGCAGGGCAGATATATAGAGACATACAACCACACACGCTCACACCCACACCTATGGGCAATTTTAGTGTCACCAGTTGACATGTTTTTGGACTGTGGGAGGAAGCCAGAGTTCCCGGAGAGAACCCACGCAGACACAGGGAGAACACGCAAGCCTGGCACAGAAAAGCTGGCACACGTGGAGTCGAACCAGGTACTTTCTTGCTGTGAGGTAGCAGTGCTAACCACTGCGCCGCCCATGTTGATTTATTGCCTTTTTGAAATATTTTTTTTTTCCCTCTATCTGTCCGTGTTTATGTCAGGATTTATTCAGATGTCTGAATACTTTTTCTTCTAATATTATAAATGCATTTTGATACTATGATAATTAGTTCATTATCATACTTACATTGGTAGATGTATTCAGATCTTTTATTTCAGTAAAAGTACTAATACTACATTGTAAAAATGCCCCACTACAAGTAAAAGACCCGCATTTCAAACTTTACTCCATTATAATACTACTCCGTATTATCAGTAAAATGTATCGAAGAAAAATAACTCATTGTGGAGTGGAAATGTTCCTCTCAGTGTTTTTGGATCACAAACACTGCTGCATTAGTCTGATGTTAATGCTGAAGATGTCTTAGGTGTCTTAGGTAATCAAACTACTTTATCTGCTGTAAAGTCGTTGAATGTAAAAGATTATTGTGTGCTGATTATAGCATTGCTGTCCTGTCACAACCAGGTGTGTCTAAAACTTCCACTTTTCACAAAATCGGCCTGCTTTCAACTCCTAGATAACCCATAGTGTTTTTTTGAAGGGTTTATTCATTTAGTTATTTAGTGTAGTGACTTATTTTATTCATTTAGTTTTCTGAAGTAGACACGTTTCTTATTAAGACAGTATATAAAACTTATGCTTTTCAACATATTTGGTTTTCTCTAGACATTAAGGATATGAAAAATTGTATTTTGAAAGTAAATACAAACCAACTACGGCAATGAGACAGATGTAGTGGAGTTGAAGTATAAAGTAATTAAAGTTAATTACTGTCCGCTGATGCATACTTATACTATTGAAGTACAAAAAGAGCTCTTAATAGAGCGTCAACTGTACCTCCATAATGGCCCGAACTCCCACACCTCTCTCTACATCTTATAAAAGAGAGAATAAAAGGGGGTCCGATCATATTTGTGTATGAACAGAAATGTAAAATATACTATATGCGGTATAATAACTTTCCTGTTTGAACTGCATACTTCTTATGAATTAATTCAACTTTAAAAAGGCCACAGTTGGACACAAATGCTATCTAGCAATAAAGAAAGAGTGTGTATCAATTGATTTCAAGTGTACACAAAAACGTCTAACTACTGCGATACAGCCACAGCTGGCACACCTCTACCACATCCGGACCTTAACTTCTGTCAGCTGAGCAGGAAGAGGGAAGAGAAAAATATTTGAATGTAAACCATAATTACCAAAGTAAAGCAGAGTGGTAAAAAAATGCTCCACAATGACCAACAGTCTGTTAAAATGACAGTAAGGACTTCCCCGGTTTATTCAGGCGGTATCAATTGTAGATTCAAAAAAAGTTTTGTCGTCTTCTGGGCGACAGTTTCATTATGTCGTCTTCTAGACCCCAAAATATGAGATCCTCACCTCACCACACACGCTGTCCTACCAAAGCTGCTGGTAACAGCTGATTAATATTAAACAGGTTTTGAAAACAAACATTACTGTAAATTCATTCGGCACTGGAATCGAGTTTTATAATTTTAGCATTCACGTTCGTATTTGATCTGGCATGAAGTGGTATCAGTGCATTATTAACTACATGACCCAGATCCCCCCGCAGTTCCCCAAAGTTCTGTAGATTGATTACTTTTTGAATCAGAAACAAACAGACTCTAGGGAAAATGAGGTAGAAATGATCTCACGATATGAATATTATTGCGTGAATAATCAGGAAAAAAAACTTACAGTGGTTAATTACGGTATCCTCAAGATGAATCATGTTTTGTTAGTGTATTTTGGCAATTATTAAGTTGTTTTGTTTAAGAGATTCTTTTATTGACCATAAGATCACAAAACCTTTGGTGATCGGTGAATCTAGTCACAGATGTTAAAACCTGATTTTGAATAGGAGCACATCAATACCTGATACCAATAGGAGTGTTGAATCTCATATTTGGGCTCTAGTTTGCTCTGAAGACAATTAAAACAATCCATATTCAGTTGATCTTCACTGGGAAAGTGCTTACTGCGTCTTCACAGAGGATGGGTCATCTCTGGAAGTCTTACGCCACTTTGTAAGTGTTTGCTGCAGAAGCAAACTGCTTGAACTCTGACCTGATCCCTCAGACGTTTCATCAGAAAGTTCATATTAAAGCAGTTGTTTGTCACAACTCCTCTCCAGAGTTTGCCACCTTTGTGGTAGGTGATACAGTTATGTGCCATCAGGTACAGTTGTATAGGAGAGTTTTCAAGAGTATGGGTGCTCAAGGCCAGTATGGCTATCAACACTGGTGTCAGTGCATTCAGCAAGAGGCTCTCCAGTCACTGACATGAAATAAGTTTAATGAAGGAATCATTGTCAAACAAATATTATAATGATTTTATATTATCAGATGAAAAGTGTTCCTCTGTAAGCAGCTGCATCGACTCTCGGCCTCCTTGCTCTCCCGTTAGGTGTCTACTTGCCCCTTTTGTGGGAGCAGAGTTTCTGCTGGAAGAGCCCCATCGCTCTTGGCTACACGCGGGGACACTTCTCAGCTCTGGTGGCCATGGAGAACGACGGCTTTGACAATCGTGGGGCTGGTGCCAACCTCAACACAGACGACGACGTGACGGTCACGTTCTTGCCGCTGGTCGACAGTGAGAGGAAACTGCTCCACATCCACTTCCTCTCAGCACAGGAAGTAAGGGCCGGCTCCTTCCCTGTTCCAACATGTCTTGTTTGTATTTGTACGTGTACATTGTGGTAGGTTCCACAACAAAAGAAGTGTGTTGTATTGGAAGAGGTTCCACCTCCGTCAGCAGATAATATCCTGAGTGTGGACTGCTGCTATGGCGCCCTCTGATGGCCACATGTGTCTCCCCTCCAGATGGGGAACGAAGAGCAGCAGGAGAAGCTGCTGCGAGAGTGGTTGGACTGCTGCGTGACGGAGGGCGGGGTCCTGGTGGCTCTCCAGAAAAGCTCCCGCCGCCGAAATCACCCCCTCGTCACCCAGATGGTGGAGAAGTGGCTGGATGGCTACCGGCAGATCCGCCCCCACACTTCTCTGTCTGACGGCGAAGAGGAGGAAGATGATGATGATGAGTGATAAAACTGAAGGGGGAGGGTGAAACTGCAGTGGGGGGGAAGATCCCCTTCCCCCGCCTCCTTAAACTTTTTATCCACTTTCCTTACATGGACAAACTGTGATCGCCTTCAGGAGAGGACTGGGATCCATGAACCACTCACTCTCCACCTCGATCAGAAAACGGCGCTACTCTGGTGGCACCATCTTAAAAAACCCTTTACAGACAGAATCCCCTGGTGCACAGCACCCATTCCGGGAGAGGATCAAGGTTTACAAATGCAGATCACTTTGTTTTGATTTTTAAAGATCTCTCTCCGTAGATGTAAATGCAAGTGGTCCTTTACAGAAAATATACCAGCATTGACTCTTGTCAACACTTAATATCTACACAGTGTGGGCACTGACAGAAGCACACTTCCAAACTCGTGTTTTAGCTTCAGTAGGCTTCTTTAGCGTTTCGGTTTTGAATGGGGCAGGGACAAAGCCAATACTTTTAGACAACCAGAGATCGTGACTTAAGTTCTTATGGAGAGGCACTACATATTTATTACAACATTTCTATGTAGAGATACGGAATCATCGCTTGAATTAAGGTCGTACATGAAGCTCTTGAAAAGGGATCATCTTCCCTTTGCAGTTGAATCTACCCTCATCAAGGTTTCGCACACAAACAAACATTGGTGTTGGGTTTTTGGTTTACCGTTTGTTCTGGACTGATTGAACTGAGATGTGTGTGTGTGAGTGTACACAGTTTTTCTTCTATGACCTTATTCTATATATTTATTGTTTGAAACATTTGGAGCTAATAAGAGCCGTTTCTATAATTTTTTTCATCATTCTTTGTGGTTGTTGGTAATGATTTTCTCTGAACCTTGAAGAAGACGCGTTGCACAGACACACTTGATGTGAAGACAAAAGCAGTCGTGAACATCCATGAAAAGTTTATTTGTGTTGTTGTTTGCAGTTTAGTACCTCATCTTGATGCCTAAATTCTGGTCCATTTTTCTCTGAGGCACATTCAGTGTCGACACACACCTTTATTTTTCCCTTTGTGGCATTATGGTGCAAACGTCCGTTCACCTCTCTGTGAAAGCATCCTTGAGTTCTTAATGGAGAGACTGCAATACATAAAACCAAAGCTTACAGAAAAGAGAATATAAAAATGACTTCTCGTTACTTTTTTTGCTGTGAATGTTAGCATCTTGTTTTTCCATACTACGGCGTACTGTAACCTCTTTCATGTCTCATCCATGTTTTTGAGCATTGACCTGTACGTTGCTTTGTATTTATGCAATAGTTGCAGTTGTGACTCTGATGGTTTTTGGATTTTCGGTCTGACTTCACTATTCTGAGTATAAAGCAAAGGACAGAAAAAGGAAAAAAAATTAAAGAAAACCTTTTTGAATGTCCAACTACACCGTTTCCTGTTGTCAAATTCTGTGTTTTTTTTCTGTGTCTGTTGATATTCTGTTTTTTACCTCTTTCCAGAGTAGAAATACTTTATTACAATATATTTTGAACATACTCAAGAGAGCACACCCACCTCTAACAAGTAATAATAATAATAATACAAGTTGAATTCCTTATTGTACAAACCTATACTAAATTTTTGGGATTATGTGTTTATCCTCACTAGTTTGAGTTATAAACAAAATATGATTTTCTATATCGGTGGATCTGGATTCTGCTTTTCTTCTAAATTCAACAGATCTCTCATATATTTGTGGCTGAATCTGAATATTTGGATTCATGTAGAACCTGACCCAGTACATACACTGATCAGGCATAACAATATAACCATTGACAAGTTAAATAAGAATAAAATGATCTTGTTAGACCTGTGGGATATATCAGACCGCAAGAACATGTTGTTCTTGAAGCTAATGCTCCTGCCTCTAAATTCTAGTTGAGAATCTGTGGGGAGAAAACAATCCAGTCCATTGGTGGCCTGCCTCACAACATCAAGGAGTTTAGTGATCTGCTGCTAACATCTTTATACATACACAGTCCATTCCTCCATGAGCTGTTTAGGTGTCAAAAGGGGAAACTTCACAATGTTAGACGGGTTGTTATAATCATTTGGCTGATCAGTGTAATTTCTTGCCTTTCACAGACATTGAAAATCCATTTGACTGATTCTGAATCTGCTTTTTGGTTCTTTATTTTATAAATGTCTTGTTGTACTTGAACATTTTCTCAGCGACACATTAATGAGATCACCAAATCTCTCCCGCCCTGTCACCATGTGGTGGAACATCACAAAATGCCGAAGTCTGGGTAATTGTTTTTATCTTAATTGGCAAATTATTTAAATACCAAAAAAACAAATTTATTGTGAAATCTGCGGGAAAAAGTTATTGTCTTGCAATATTGGTACAAGTGAACAACTGATCTAGAATTTTAAATGTTATTATATATATATTATACATATATTTGTCAGTTCTTCCTCTCACAAAACTCTTTTAAAATTTTCCGCACATTTATACAGCAGTGATGGTTTGAATCTAACCAGCAGTTTATTGCTGTGAAGGGCTCGTTTCCCAACTTTGTCTCATTCTTTAGTTATTTTGATAAAAACAGAAAGCTAACCACCACTTCTCAAAAAATTAATGAAGAAAATAATATTGAGGCTCATGTGGCTCACAACTTAGTTAAAAAACAGGTCCTGTTGAAAAAGAAGACGGGACGTGGATTTCTGAAAAAATAGAGCATGATGAAATTCCAAATAGAAATAATATCAAGTTATTGTGTCTCTTACACAATAAATACTTTTATAGATTACTGATAATGATAGGGCAGCAAGGTGATATAGCAGGCAGCACTCTTGACTTACAGCATGTAGGGTCTGTGTTCAAATCCACTGGGGGCCTTTTCTAAGTGGAATTGCATGCATTCTTCATGTTTGCATGGGCCCCCCCCAGAGGAACTCCCACTTCCTCCCGCAGGAAACACACAGCAGGGGGGAATTAGTTCCTCTAAATGGTCCATAGGTGTGAGAGACAATTTCTGTGTGTCCGCTCTGTGATTAACTGGCGTAGAGAGAGCACGCTGCCTCTGCCCAATGTCAGCTGGGATGGGCTCCAGCCTCTGCAAACATGCGCAGGATGAACAGGTACACAAAATGACTGGATGCACACTAAAAAGCTCCTTTTGGAGGAGTCTAAGCATCTTTCTAGAGAACTAAAAAATGTCCATGAATATCAATATGCCATTAATGTTCCATGGAGCCAATCAATAATCAGAACAGTAAGTTTTATTGTTTCCAGCTGCACTGTATGCTATACGTTTACCTTGTACAAGAAACAAATACAAATACTCACACTAAAAACCAAACAATCTGCTAGCAGCCATCTCTCGCTAACGCTGTGGGGCTAAAAGGGATCAACGTGGCTGATGTGGTTCACAGAGGGAACCGTGCCTCCGAGAGTCACATCTGGCTTCCATTAGAGCAAAAAAAAAGAAAACTATGAGGAGAAGGTGGAGTTTTGCAACATAAGACTATGATTATAAGAACATTTAACAACGTAATACATGTCTAACAGGACTGAAAACCTTAAAAAAAAAATTTAAAAAAAAGCATAAATTTGATAGATAAAATATCTGCACAATGGTAAAGAGGTGGAGACACGAAAACCAATAATGCAGATTTTGTTCTTTTTTCTGCTCAGATTTGGAAATTTTGACTGTTCATATTTTTCCTGAGTCATTAAGAGATTTACTGTTTGCTTCCCGCACATTTCTCTACCTCGCTAGCTGGTCCTTTGGATGTAAACTGATAATGTTTGGGACAATAACAGAATATTTTAGGTACCTCGGTTCAGAAGAGTTGGAAAAGTTACAGCAATATTTAAAAAGGTGAAACATTCAACATACAATAAGAGCATGAACCAGAGTCTTTTTTTCTTTTTCTTTCCTTTTTTTCGGTTCAAAAAGGTCACTTTTAGCTCAAAGCCAAAATCTGCTTCTTGGAACAGTCACAGCTGCTGCCCCTTGTCCCAACTCTACATTCAGGGTCCACGAACCACCACGATCAAAGCAGAGCAAAGATGGAATCCAGATCTCTGAGAGAGATGCAGAACCTGTAAATGTATATTTATCCACAAAGTAACTCAAAAATACAGTTCCTGTTGATATGCAAGATGGGACCTGAATTTAAAAAAATGATGAAATTCAAAATCGAAATAATATAACACACACTGAAGAACAGAAGAAATAGATATTCACCTGAAACCAAAACACAGAATATGCATCAAACAGAGGTAAACAGAAAATGATAAAAAAAAAATATCGCGTTGACATGTTTGGACTTAATCGGTTAAACTGCTGAAGAAGGAGGAGAAATGCTTATGAAGTCACTCTCTTTCTTTAAACTGAGGAGGGCGGGTCATGATGCCATCCTGCACATGGGAATGTCAAAATTTGCCACAAGTCAGGGGTACACTCCCAAAAAACTACTCAAAAAACAAGATAGATTTTAAAAAACAAATATATCAAACCAAAAACAGGTATGAGTGAGGAAAGGTTTCAGGTTTTCGGTGCAGTCAGTTTCAGCTCAGTGTGGCAGCTCGTTGAAGTTCGTGTTGTCCTCACGTGGGCTTAGTGATTTCTTAGAAAAAGAAAACGTGTGAGACGCCACCGGGCAGCAGGCAGACTGCCCATGGGTTCTGATGGCTGCGGCGTACAGTTGGATGGTTGAGTTGGTGGGTCGCTTGTTTGTATCCGATTTAGCCCCTTTTCTCGGTCCGAGCAGCAGCAGTCTTACGACTCAGTCATGCGCTCTCTCATGGTGTTGCCATGTTTGGAGGGTTGGTTTTGGGTGGTGGCCTGTGACGGATAAGTACCAGGGGGCAGGGTGTGGGTGATGGGCACTCCCCCAGGCACCAACCCTTCCATAGGTCCAAGAATCCCGCCAGGGGTGACGCCCACCACGCCAGGAGGGAATCTAAAGACGGAGAGGAGGTGATCAGCAGTCAGAATGTAGAGATCAGTACCTTTAAGTCTTTTTTAAGTTATTTTAATCTTGGGTGGTTGGGTCACTGACCAACCGCTTTTATCCAATACAAACTAACATTTCAAACCTCGTTGTTACTGTCATATGGAACGAAAAAAAGTAGACTTACAAAATACAGGATCCAAACATAATTAATATATATAATATATAATGAAATCCTTCAGGGGACACAAACAAATATTTAAGATAATGAAAATGTCTGAGGTTTGCTGGACTCACTATCATCCCCACTATGAAACAGAATATTGATGAATTGTTAGAGATGGCAGGGATCACTGCTGCAGGGCCCTATTTTAGCTTCTCATCTTTGGGATTTCAGTTGGCAACAATATAATGAAGATCAGAGAGCTACTCTGGATGGTACTGGACGTTTCAGATAACCTATTAATGAGCAACCTCTATCCCAGACTCTGTGGGCGAGAGAATGGATTTCTTTATAATATAAATTAATTGAAGTTTAATGATATGGAGCTGTAGGAGGTAGAGTTAGGAGCACAACTTGTATGTTTTCTGTGACGTGAGAGGCCTTCATCGCTGTCGTCTCCCTTTGGAGTAGCTGGGGTAACTCCATACCCTCTTCCTCTACTTTAACGGGAGAAGCTTGAAAGCTCAAATCTTCTCGCTCACTCACTCCTCACTCGCAGCTTCACTATCACATTAGAAAGAATGCAGTCGTTGCACTTTTCTAATGCGTCATGCTTCTTGTAATCTCTCATTTGACAAGACGTGTAACAGCGGCAGTTCTCTGATTTTCAGTGTGTGAATAAACATTTTGAAATTCTGTTGGTTTCAGCTTGATGGTTGGAGGTGGCTAGGGGTGGGTGGGTTAGTGATGAGGTGCGGGTGGAGCAGGCACAGTAACAGGAGATGTGAGTTAGTTTGAATCAGAAAGAAGCTACTGATCTCAATGGGACAGTGTTTAATAATGATTTGACCTGGCCTACATACCAGCATTGGCAGAATTCATTTACCTGGTTGTGAATTAGGTATATAATTTGTCCTGCATTCCCCCAGTTGCTATGGCCTGTACCATGGTTTGGTTCACTCGGCTGTATGAGAGAAGCAGGTCATTCCGGTTGAGACAATACAGAGACTGAGCAATGAAGAGCCTAAACTTAAAGGACAAATTAATCTGGGCCAGGTTTCAAGTGTAAACACATCAGCAAAACTAGGGCCCTGTCTAATATTCACAAACACAAAGTCAGAAAAGTCACCATCAAACATATGGACATCTACTTTTCCCCTCCCCTATGAAAAGACACCTGTCGGTGGGAGATGACATTCTGTCCTCATGGTTCATGTAGACCCCTGTCTTACCTGTAGGCAGCGCCATTCATCTCAGGGTGAACTTGATGCTGCTGCTCCATCATTCCCCAGGGTGCGGCGGTAACAAAGAACTCTTTGTTGACGCAGTTTCGGAGGCTGTCAGGGATACGGCCTGAGTCGGGGAGCGAGACTGAACATTGGTGAGTTGTTAACCACACTGCAGGAATGTGTGCAATCAAAGATGTTTCCATACCAGTGATTGCTCGGCGTATTTCTGTGGCTGCGGCCTCTCTCATCTCCAGTGACGCCTGCTCACTGTACCAGGCAGTGTGGGGGGTGCAGATCAGGTTGGGAGCGTCTTTCAGAGGACCTTGAGAAAAACTGTTCAGCAGCAAATAAAAAAATGAGATGAAGGGATGAAAAGATGGAGGAGAAAGAAAACCGATAAACTTCTTCTGTCTCCATTTACAATTAAACATCTTTGGATTTCATGTCACAAACTCAAATGTCAAACCCTGTTCTAATAGGTGTCTAAATAAAACAATAACGAATTATGGTTAAACTCTGTTTCAGTAAGAAGTTGGTGGTTTGATGGTTCACACCTGAAAGGTTCCGACTCATGAACATCCAGAGCGGCTCCTCTTATCCTGCCTTCTTTAAGGGCCTGAGCCAGAGCTTTCTCATCCACCAGACCTCCCCGTGCCGGATTGACCAGGAAGGCACCCTGACGCATCTACACACAAACAGGAGACATCTTTTCTAACTCCTCAGTAGTGATACCAGTACTTAACATTCCAACATGTGTGGAGATTGTGCACCTATAGCTGTATACACCTGTATACAGTTTCAGCAGCAGCCCATGGTTCAGACAAACCATTGAATATATTGTATAAGAAAATCTGCAGTTCCATTAGCTTCCTATAGGATGCCGCAGTGATCGGGCTTTATCAAGTAGGGGAACAAAAACTTGTTCAGAACCCTATTTGATGAGATACAAAATGTTATATAAGTTTTGTAATGTCAATGGGATCATCAAGGACACTCATCTCCCATCAGGACCATAATAACTGTTCACCCAAACTATTTAACTCTGGGGTTAAAGCACAGGCCATGGCAAGAGAGTTTTTTTATTTGCTTAAAATTAATTTTAGTGTCATTGAGTTTTCAAAGTTAGTTTGATCATTGCAGACTCGTTTTTACTTAAATGAAATATGAGATATGTAATTTTGTAACAAGTGGTGTCTCAACCAAATGAAAACAAAGGCATGAGTAGTGTGTGGTCCCAGTCGTTTTTGTCTTAACTCTTAAACAATCAAATCTATTTATCTGACACGACTCAGGCGGGAATGTTAACAAACTTAGGTCATGATTTGTTAGATCACATTCACCGGCATCTTTCCTCAGCATCGGACTCTCCCAGAAATTAACGAGTGACTGAATCAATCACACCCCTCACCTGAAAACTGATACCGACCTCTTTGCCTTTAAGACTTGTTGGAAACATTTTGGTTAATGTACAATCTCGATTCCAAAAAACTTTGGATATTATGAAAAATGTCAATAAAAACACATTACAATCCTCATGCTTGCTGTATCTACAAGTTTTTAGCAAATTAACACATTTCCTGTATTTTCTTTTACTATATTTTCATGCAGACATTTTCTTTAGACTTGTCATTATTCTTAACTATTCTTACTGCACTTTAACAATACTTTAGTAGTAGTGATCTAGGATCTCCCAGCTTATCTTCTGATTCGCGGTGCCTGGCAGGCGGCTCTGCTGGCATCTTTGAATTGGCCGGTCCGTTGCATTGTTTAGCTGATCGTAGTTTGCTTTATTGGCAGCTCACAATGGCCCCGGTGTGCGGCTCACAGTGTGTTAGTGCTTTCATAGATGTTGCAAACAGCCTATGTTGAATTATAATGCAGGGAAATTCTATAAATCTAGTGTGTAGAATTAAGGAATCATTTCTGAGTCTATATTCCTCTTCAGGAGAAATGAGCGCTCATGCTCCATGTAAGAATCATACCAATACATCATAGACAATAACTGTAAAGGATGTCCCACCACTATCTATCCCATAACTAGATCCCTTTATTCTTGATAGATGGCGATTCTATAACCCAACAAAAGTGTTTATTTGAATGTGCTTGTTCCATGTATCTAAAAACTTAGCCTTTAATTGGAAGTTGCCAACAAAGGAGCTACGGCAGCTAAGAATTTACTTTAGTCAGCCAGGTCTGCTGGATTAATCATCATTACCCAGGAGAGGAGCATGTGCAGCCTGCTTGAGAGGATAGTCAAGGAAAGCTTTCACCAGTCCATGTTCATCAGTTTTAGAAATATTACATGTTATGTCAGCTTCCCAGACCCTGTTTTGTTTAACCTGAAATAGTATTATCACCTGAGTCTCATATTAGAAAGATATGTAATTGCGCTGTGTAGGTTTCCCAGCACATAGGGCGTCCTACTTGTTTGATGGTGAAGTCGTTGATGAGGTGGTGGTTGTGTTCATTCAGGTTGCAGTGAAGGGAAACACAGTCGCTCTGGTAGAGCAGGTCCTGGAGCGTGTAGACCCGTTGAACGCCCAGCGACCGCTCCAAGCCGTCCTGAAGGTATGGGTCATAAAAGATCACGTTGAAACCAAACGCCTTGGCCCGCATCGCCACCGCCTGACCTGACCGACCTGAGGAGAGTATGAGAGGGACCAGATGCATGGATGAAGAGAGAATTCAGATTCTATTGATGACAAATGGAAGGGTACCTAACCCTCCAATTTGAGTTGCTCCTTTCTCCCTCAACAAAGGAGAATTTAATTAATCCAAGTGATTCAGAGCAGTATAAACTGAAAGTAACAGAAAGGGAGAGGGGAGAGAGAGAGAGAGAGAGAGGGAGAGAGAGAGACTGTTGGATTTGTTAAGGGCAAAGCTATGTGCCAGTTTGAAAAAACTATAATTAAAGAAGACAGAATAAATGCAGAAAAAAACTTTGTTGATTCAGGAGAGAAAGTTTTCAATCCAACTAACTACACTCTGCTTTTATCAAAAACATTTGGGCTTTTGCCAACAATGAAAGACAAAAATATGCATTGCAAGCAATGTTTTGCCAGACTAACAGCACCACAAGGCAATACCAAAAATGTTTATTTCCATGTAAATTCCCCTAATGATGAATAATGCAGTTGGTGGTCCTTTAAACTTCAATCTAAGCACCATGATACAATTTATATATGATTAATCCCATACTTCTGTTTATGACTATCATGATACCAGTTCACCAACTTGGTCTAAAGCTAATACTGTGCATCAGGTTAGCATGTCACTGTAGTCCCTCTCACACAGCCATATCAATGTGGGCCTGGCCCACCTTTATTCCCTCTCACTGTTCTGCATATTCGCAGCGGAGGTGTAATAGAGGTGTGAGATGTTCCAACACTCAGACAGCAGCAGATCTTCTCATAGAGGTGAATTGTACATCTGGTCAGATATCTGTATATGCTTGAGGGAGAAAGACAGGATATATTTATCGTGTGCAGAAGCCAGCCAGCTGCAGTGAGCAGTAAATCAATCAAAGCAAAGAAACACTTAAAAGCGTTTTAAAATTAGAAAATGGATCAGATCAGCAGGCGTGTAACGATGACGGTAAAATATGTTTTTTCATGTTCATCCCCTGTTTACTAGGCACTGCTCAGCACATATGTATGACATTACACCAGCCGATGGAACTACCGTGTAATACTTCACGCCTCCTTTTATCATTGAATCCCAGCTCATACTTAAAATATCCCAGCAGTACGCGGCAGTTCTGCCGTATTTTGTTCAGTGTAAACAAACAAAGGCCTCTTTGAAGACGGTCTTTGAGAAGAAGAAGAAGAACAGAAAGAACAAGAACAAGAAGAAGAAGAAGAAGAAGAAGACTTTTAACAAACCTTTATTTATGGTACATTAGTTAATATTCTTACATGCCCATTCCGACATGAACAATAATGACAGAAATTTTTCTGCTCACACAAACAGGATTAGAAGTTCAGCACCAGAGAGGTGTCCTCCCCCACTGAACACAGGACCTGTTTGATGGCCCACACTGCTTTAAACCCACCGATGTTGTGGGTCAGACGGTAGTAAGTGTGTTCCACCCTTAGACGAGCCGCCACCAAACCTTTCAGACTATGGATGGGATCAGTTGGACCCTCTCCCAAATTCTGATTTTTACGGGTTTTCCAAATGGCAAGCTTAGCATTTGCAAAAATAAAATTGATTAGAACCAACGTTTTGCATTTTTTCAGGGTGTATTTAGGTCCAAAAACAAACAGTGGGACAGAGAAAACCTCTCCCAATGCCTCCACCCATCTCTGCAGTAGAACATAGAGACCTGCTAAACGAGGACACGACACCACTAGATGTTCTACATCCTCTGTGTCGGAGCAGAACCAGCAGCTATCCCCTGTGCACGGGTCCAGGTGAGCTCGGTATCTGTTTG
>VRLP01004488.1:0-48264 GCA_009660295.1 Lophius piscatorius
AATTAAATGTGCAGTTGTGGACATGTTGGGTAGTGTATTGTCCCATAGTGCAAAGTGCAAGTGAGGTAGGTGTGTGTGTGTGTGTGTGTGTGTGTGTGTGTGTTACTAGCAGTGCTGGTTAAAAAGTCTGACTGCTGCAGGAAGGAAAGATCGGCGATATCCCTCCTTCACACACTTGGGGTGAAGGAGCCTGTCGCTGAGGGAGCTCTCCAGTGCAGAGATGGTGTCCTGCATGGGGTGGGAGATTTTGTCCCGGAGAGATGACAGCTTAGCCAACATTCTCCGGTCTCCCACCTCCTGCACTGAGTCCAGAGGACATCCCAGGACTGAACTGGCCTTCCTGATCAGTTTGTCCAGTTTCCTCCTGTCAGCAGCCGAGATCCGGGTGCCTCCTGGGTTGATCAACCCAGGAGGATCCCTGGTATTTTGGTTCCAGTATAGCTGGTCTGAGCCGGTTCAATAAACTCTTAGATTGTTAACTCTGAGTTAACATCATACATCAAGACTATAGAAAACAATCATGAATGGAGCTCAGTTTCTATGATTCACAATGGCAAACAGTGGAAAAAAAGATCCTTGTTTCTCACCCCTGTTGAGCGTATGTGCAATTATTATGAATATATTTATAAAGTAGAAAGAGCAACATGGCTTCTGCAATGAAGGAAAGAGATAACATTGGGAAAACATTTCTGCCCAAGTTAACATTTGAATGTAATTATTAATTTTACCACACCTTATTTTGATATTTTAAATGAAAATGTTGTGACATTTTATGGAACTGAGATTTATTTTCAGATCAATGCCATCCTGTAGGCATTAAGTGCATGTGGAAATAGCTTAAAATTAAAGCAATACAAAACCATTGCTCAAACAGTTTCCTTAATCTATTGGTTCACTTTAGTTTTAATCATATTTTACATTTTTGATAGATTCGTATTACTGAGTGCCCTTTCCAGTAGCTTTAATATCAAACATACTGTTTAACGCAGATGAGCGCCCTGATCATATTGAGTTATCTCTTATTTTATTTTCTAAGAAAATTCTTCACTTCATACACACACGTATATAATTCATCCCAAGAGTCACTGATGGTGTTATCCATCTGGTTAAGCCTCCTGCCTCAACAGCTGCTCCTCCTCCTGTCAGTACTCAATACGCCAGAGATTTAACCAAATATACTTTAAGTATACTGAACAAAATCCTCTTTTTAATTTTATGATGATGACGATGATGAAGCAGCATTGTCGGCCACAGAGAGAGATTCGGAGAGACCTGTAGAGGTATGCATCTTAACATCATTTATTCAAACTACTTATAATTTATTTTCATTATTCATTTGATATTCATTTGAATCCGATTGAAATTTACAAATTCCGCATTCAGCATGATCACAGGTGAATCATGTTAATTACTGGAACAATGTAAAAATACTAACTGTTGCAGTTGTAATTGTAAGAAATAAAGAAGGGTAAATTAGATGTAATTTGTATTTATTTGAGAAGTGCAGGGGTGGTTTTTTATTAATTTCCAGAATGTATTCCTTCATTATCCGTAACCGCTTATCATGTTCAGAGCTGGAGCTTTATTTCCAAAATGGTAGATTGAAAACATGTCTCTGACTTTGCTTCCATCCGGGACATAGCAGGGTAGACATGAATACAGACGGATAGACAGAATAGAATACAATTGAATAGAACAAACTTTATTCATCCCTACGGGGAATTGTGGCGCTACAGCAGCTCCAACAATTATAAACTGACAGCGTTAGTTAGAAAAATAGGATGAAATACAATAATATGCAAGATACAAAATATACCCACTAAAGAAGTGTTGAAGACATATACAAATATGTGTATGGACATACATGTACACATAAATAAATATGACATAAATATGGGGAAAGAGTCCAATCTCCAATGACAAATATAAATTAAAATGGTCTAGTGCAGTTATGGTCGAGGTGTAGTGAATATGAGCTAGATGGAATGATGAGGAGTTCAGACACAATACAGTCTCACTGAGATTTGTTGTAAAGTCTCACTGCAATCAGGACAAAAGACCTGCGGTAGCGCTCTGTCTAACACTGTGGGGGCAGCAGTCTGCTACTGAAAGAACTACTCAGAGCTCCAACAGTCTCATGTAGGCGGTTAAAGGTGTTGTCCAAGATGGATGTCAGCTTGGTTAACATCCTCCTCTCACCCACCTCCTCCACAGAGTCCATGGGAGATATTTATTTTATCTCCTGCCATTACATACAATGTAATCCCAATCTCCCCAACAATTGAAATTTTTGCCATTGTCATTTAAACAGCAGGCCGAGGAGAGGTCAAGACCAGAGCTTTGACTCAGGATGTTGGGTTAGTATTTCTTTTGAGACCGTTGTCCTTTAGGCAGAATGCTTCCATGAGCTCTCTAACAGGAGTCAGGTGTAAGGGCAGTGTGCAACAGTATTTTAATCAAAATCAAGGAGAGGGATAACATTTTTGATTCAGTGCCATGGAGCATCTCGCAAATACTTTTCAGAATATATAGCCTAGCCAGAGACACAAATCGATTGAATGCATAGCATTGTTTGTGGCACCTCATTTGCGAATCAGAATAATGGTCAGAGGTATGGATCCTTCAAATATAAAGAGTTGACTGATTGACTGAGCGAAGTGACACAAGTCTTAAACCTCAATAAACAGTGAATGAGACTGCAAGATCTTAACTTGGAAGTTGTGTGGATCCTTTTATCTGAAACGTGGCGTAAGATGCATTTTTTGATTCATTATCATGGAATGCGACAAAAGCTTTAGCATTCATGTTTGTACACCAATTTGACTACTTGACATCCCTCCTGTTATGCATTTTGCTGAAATATTAACAGTGACTCACGTCACTGATTAAGAAGCATGGACAGTGACATAAAATTATTGATTCATAGAATTTTCTCTTTGGTCACAGCTTGAGCTCATTTTGCATCTCCCCATGGTGCTGGGAAACAGAGACCGACGCAGCTTTTGAAGGTTAGCTTTCATGTAAATTCACTCCAAAACACCCATTTCCCCTCAGTGAGAACACATTGATTGTGACGAGATAGTAGTGAGAACAATCAGTGAGGGATTTCATCTCTAGGCAGGCGGATTCAACTACTCAGGCAAAGCCTTCTTTGAATTATTGACAGCGTGTTGAAGAAAAATTGTTCTTTTTTTTAATTACTCCCCTGCTTTACCATTCAGATAAGACTAAGGCTTGATTAAAATCCCTTATAGTGAGTTGTACAATCATCTAATGAAATATATTTACCAAAATTATTTTAAATAGAATCTGAGGATGTTGTACTTATAATTCAGTTCTAGCCAATGGACCACTACTGGCTGATGCCATCACTAATGTAAATACAAATTGCTGATTTGAAGTACTCAATACACCAGTATAGCGTAATTTTCTTCCTTTGAGCCTGTTAAGTTATTATCACACTGCCAGTCTTAACACTCAGGTCTGGAAGCCACTGGTAATTTCTACCAATGTTTTTGGTTGAAAAGGGACTCCTGCCGGTGCAACATTGTGATTTATGGGTAATGACTTGTCAGATAAGATCCATACACAAACAGAGAAAGAGGTCTTCGCAAAAGGCCTCAATTTTGCAGTTTCTCCATAAACATCTGCCTGTTGTGGACCTCATAACAGCTTCACAGTCAGCCACCAGGACCAACAAATACCCAAGGAAGGAACTCCTCTTCTTCCCATTGTAAGCAGTATAAACTTGGTCACCACAAACTTACATCAATAGACCAATACCTGATGTTCATCCCCACCACCCACTGGAACATAAGCTGGAAGTTACCAGAACGGGACTAATAACACCACTGTGAAAGTAGAGGGAAAAAAAGAAGGAACATACCCTTCTCAAGAAGGCATTCTTGAGAAGGGTACGGGCAGAGAAATCACTGTAGCTGACAGTGGGGGTCAGCTACCCCAACTGGGCTCTCAACAAGTCAACAAGTCTGCGAAGAATCCCGAGAAGAACAACACCACGGACTAAGAGAGGGACAGGCATCAAAGCACTTTCATATCGTATGTGGCTGGAGTTTCTACACAAAACAAACACCCAAACACAAAGTGAGCAATGTGGTTTATGCAGCTCAATGCAGTGAGGAATGAAGGGATCTGTCATGACTTTGTGTTTATTTAGTATTATTTCATAATGAAGGTTCGTCATTTTGGTCTGTGTTCCTGTTTTATTTTGAAAGTGTTATGTATGTTGTTTAGTTAGTTATACATTTCCTGTCATGTTTCCTTTGTTTTTCCTTTTTAGTGTGTTTTTTTTTTTTTGATTGTTCTTAATTCCCTTATTCCTTCTTAGTGTAGTCTCTTTGTGTTTCCCTTTTGAAACACAAAAAGACTACACTTTGCCTATTTTTGAGTTTTTAAATATTTAAACTGCACCTACTCTGCCTCCGCTGTCCTGTGTCTGCACCTGGGTCCAAGCCTTTCCACAACGAAACTTCTTAATAGAACGAGCTGGCCAGAATAGACCCAGCGGACGCATTAATGGACATAGAAATTAATGATTTAACATATACCCTCATCTGTCTCCAAGTGGAGTGGAGACAGAGTCCGCATGAGGAGGTACAACAGGCCGCTCTCTGCATAGCTCGCCGGAAGGTCTCGGCCCAAACCTGGCTGAGGGATTTTTTGCTCAATTGGATCTAACATTTGTGGAGAACCCGGACGCCTGCCAGCATGTTCTGGGCCCCGGCCGGTTGGTTCCTCCCCTGCTCCAGCCCCCATGTTTGCTAGCCTCCTACCCGCTAACCCTCAGTCAGCATCATCAGCTGAAGGAGCTGGCTGTGTTCCTGAGGTTGGTGCCGACCTGGACTCTCTTTTTCGAGGAACCCGGCTAGCAATAAGACCGGCTCTTCATCCTCACCGCTGCCCAGCTCTTCATCCTCAAGGCTGCCCAGCTCTTCATCCTCACCACTGCCCAGCTATTCATCCTCATCGCGTCCCTGCTCTTCATCCTCACCGCTGCCCAGCTCCTCATCCTTACTGCTGCCCAGCTTTTCATCCTCACCACTGCCCAGCTTTTCATCCTCACCACTGCCCAGCGCCGTGGATGACCCGCCCTGGACCTCTGGACCTCTGACACCCGTTCCTAGTACTCCCATGACTACCGTTCTTAGTACTCCCATGACTGCCGTTCCTAGTGCTCCCGTGACTCCCGTTCCTAGTGCTCCCGTTCCTAGTACTACCATGTCTCCACTACTGACTCCTCCCATGACGCCGCTACCGCCTCCGCTACCGCCTCCGCTACTGACTTATTACGCGACTCCCCTCCCGACTCCACTACTGATTCCTCCCACGACTCCGCTACTGCCTAATCCCACGACACCGCTACCGACTCCCTCAGTGACTCCTCCCACGACTCCCCTTCCGACTCCCTCAGTGAATCCTCCCACGACTCCCCTGCCAACTCCCTCAGCGACTCCTCCCACGACTCCTCTCCCCACTCCTTCAGTGACTCCTCCCACAACTTCTCTCCACATTCCCTCAGTGACTCCTCCCACGACTTTTCCCCTCCCAACTCCCTCAGTGGCTCCTCCCATGATACCTCTCCCGACTCCCTCAGTGACTTCTTCACTGACTTCGCTCCCAAGCTCACTGACCCCGACTCTAGCTGTTTGTTCCCCTGTGACCCCGTCTCTAGATCTGTGCTCCCCAGTAATCCCGACTCTAGCTCTGGGGTCTCCAGTTCCCTAGGTTCCGACTCTCTGGTCTCTAATTCCCCAGGTCCCGACTCTCTGGTCGCATGTTCCCCAGATCCCGACCCTCTGGTCGCCAGTTCCCCAGATCCCGACCCTCTGGTCGCCAGTTGACCTTGACTCAGGACCCCCCAGTGCCTTTGGTTTCTGTTTGGTTTCCACCCACAGTCAGCCAGAGAGTCCTAAGACATTTTTTGTCCTGGTTGCCGGCACCTAGATGCACCTTGCCTCATGGCCCAAGGAGGGGTCTCATCTTCGTCGCAGAATCCCGGAGAGGTCTCCTCTTCGTCGCAGAATCCGGGAGAGGTCTCTCCTTCGCCACCTTGCCCGCTGGCCTCCTGCTTTGCCTCCTGAGTGCCTTTTCCACCTTCACTGCTGCCTTGTGACCGGGTTCGCCTCCATACGCTACCTCCTTCTCGTGTTCCTCGTGATCGGGTTCGCCTCCACGGGCCGCATCCTCATCGGGCTCTTCGTGATCGGGTTCGCCTCCACGGGAAACCTCCTCCTCAACCCCCATAGTGGTCACTCTGGTGCTGCCTGGCTACGGCCCTAGCTTCAGCCACCTCCTCCAAACCTTTTTCAGTTAAGTTCTTTGGACATTTCAACACTTTTGGTACGTCTGGTATCTGTCCCTTAAGGGGTTAGTTTCTGTCATGACTTTGTGTTTATATAGTATTATTTTATTTATTATATTAATTTATATATTTAAATTATACTTATTATATTATAAATGATATATATAAATTATATATATATTATATATTTTATTTTATTTAGTTTCGTCATTTTGACCTGTTTTCCTGTTTTATTTTGAAAGTGTTATATATGTTTAGTTAGTTTTACATTTCCTGTCATTTTTCCTAATTACCTTTTTTAGTATGTTAATCTGTTTATTGTTCTTCAATTCCTTAGTCCTTCTTAGTGTAGTCTTTTTGTGTTTCACCTGTGTTCCTTTTCCCTTTCAGTGTCTGTCCTGTGAGTCTAATCTCCTCTTGTATGATTGTTCATCATGTGAACCTGTGTTTCCCTTCCGGCTATGTCTCATCGTCTCGTCATATCAGTGTATATAGTCTGTCCTCTCCTTTCCTTCTGTGCCAGTTCGTTGTTTGATGTTTCCACATGTCATCACTCATCCCAGCCATTTCCCAGTGTTTTTTCCACGTAAGTTGTTTCCACGTGTATCTTGAATTGTTTACTGTTTTCTCCCATGCTTTTTCCTCTTGCCTATTTTTGAGTTATTAAATATTTTAACTGTCCGTGCTCTTCCTCCGCTGTCCTGTGTCTGCACCTGGGTCCAAGCCTTGCCCCAAAGAAAGTTCTTAATAGATCTGTATATTGGGGATACCAAACAACCACTTCAAAGACGCATGTCAAATCACAGGAGATCCAGTTCACAAAGAACAGCATTCACATTTTGGATTGAGAAGATTGATTTTTTGAGAGAGGACTTATGGAAATCATCCATGTCAAACTGGAGCAGCCCTCTCTTAACAGGGGTGGGGGTATGCGCCACCAACTACCACTCACATACAATGCAATTTTAACACCTCTCCCCAGATGGTTTCCCCATCGTCCACATCTGGATTCCCACTTTGCTAACGACTCACATGATACCCCTGCAGAAAATCAAGACCCCTCTGTCCCTAACGACTCCTAACAACTCATACCCACCAAACCAACGAATCTCTATGTACCAACAATTATGGGAGGTTTAAATCCTTGACTCCCTGCCAGCCAGTTAGAACTGAAGAAGCCACTTGGATAAGATATCATTCCTGCAGTGTGATCGGGAACAATTTGGGAGATATCCTATTTTGTAACTGCTCTTCTCTTTTTCTGTGAAGTCTGTTCTTGAGAGATAGATATCAAAACATCACAGGGAAAAACACCCGCTTCGACACATAATTGGGAATTCATGAATAGATTATACAATAGTAATTGAAAATATACTTCTCATTAAAAAAGTTTGACTCCTCTTCATTTAAAAACAAACCAGCCAACCGTCTTGATCTTTTCCATAAGATTCAATAAATATGAGGTGTTTATTCTTGTAATTGATTATTTAATTTTTAATTAAATATAATCAAATCTTATTTCATTTTTTTTTTTATTTGTATTCTATATATATATAAAATATGAAAACATTTTAATAATTATATATATATATATATATATATATAATTATTTAATTTTTTTCATATTTTACTGATTTTATTAAATTCAATTTGAATATATATATATAGTATTTTTTAGTTTTTTTTATTTTAAAGTCAAAACAAGACCAAATCAGAAACTTGAGAGCCCCAAGTTATTCTAATGGATTAAATGGCCAGTGTGGCCAATACAATTCTTACAAATTATTTCTTATTACAATTCAGTTGACTTGCCATTAACATATTTGATTCTCAGTAAGCTGCAGCATTTAATTTCATTGTTCTTCAAATATTCAACATCTCATATTAAAGCCTCCAATGATACTCATTCAAAGATAAATGTCCTTCAAAAGCTGTGGTGATCTTGGGATTTCAATAATGGTAATTTGGTTGAAAGTTAGTGTCTAATAGACTCCAACTGTCCCTGAGCATGTGAATAATTCAAATCTTTTTGTTATCTCAGCGTTATCCTCCTCCAGAAAACCGACAGTTTGATATATTATAAAAATGTCCCCAAATTCTGATCTGAATCTTTTTCTGCAGCCATCAAGTTCTTTATATCTAAGAAAGAAATTGTGAGCAACAACCTATATGTCACAGAGCTTCTTTTTGTAACTTTCCTTTTATTTTTTAATTCTACGGAATTCTCTGCAGCCAGGGATTAGACATGCCTCCCTTGCACCGTCCATGTAAATGATAAGAGGAGCCTGTAGATCAGACTGCAGGCAATGCACATAATTAATACTGAGGGAGACTGGCGCACTGATGCTGATGCGATAAAATACGATGAGGGAAATGGCTAGGGAGGGAGACAAACTGAAGCGGTGTTTGACACCTGTCAAAGTATCGATTTTGTTTGATTTCTGTGACCATTCAGTACACATGTTTGTAAGCGTGACTACATGACTGTATATGTGCGTGTATATGTGTGTGCCTCCTTGTGTGTATTGGCTATAAATCAATGAGCAGTAGTGTCACCTTGAGGCTGGTGCAGAGCTGTGGAGACTGTGTTACAGGTGAGTTGTCAATCAGCAGAACATGCAGATATGCTATAAACACGCAGTACATCCCCTTGAGCTTGTCTCTTCTTATAGGTATCATACATGAAAATCTTTCTTTAAGTCACACATTGAACATACCCTGAAAAAAACTGAAAATAAAAGTAGGTTTCTTCTTCAGAAATAACTCTTGTTTTCATTCGAGGCCAGGAAAAAGCTTGTTGCTGCCACCTTCTTACCTGTTCTTGATTATGGTGACATTGTTAACATGAATGCCTCCAAAAGTTCTATAAATAAGTAGGATGCTATTTATCATGGAGCACTAAGATTTATAATAGGCTGTAAACCCCTCAACTCACCACTTCACTCTTTACTCTCAAGTTAACTGGTCATCCCTACCTGTTTGCAGACTTCTGCACTGGTATAACTTGATTTACAAATCCATTCTTGGTCTGCTGCCAAAATATTTATCCACCTACATGCTGCCCAAACAGTACAGTCATTGCCTGCGCTCCCAGGCCTTCATTACATTTAATGATCCTTCAGCACGTACTGAGTTTGGAAAAAAGTAATTCTACTTCTTTGCCCCTTCAACCTGGAACACGCTACAGCAGTACCTGAAGCTATCCAGCTTGATCCCACTAGGGGACTTTAAACTTATTTTAAGAGCACTGGAGAGGGATTCTTTGGAAACCTGTTCCTGTTTGGAAAATATTTATCTGCTTCTACTTGGCACTTGTTTTGTGCAATGTATTGTATTGTAAAATCTTACTGTATCCAAATGTTATATGTTGTCATATGTTCAAAACAGGTCTCTCTTGTGAATGAGAGCCCGGGTCACAATGAGATAACCTGTATAAATAAAGGTTAAATAAAATAAAATAAAAAGAAGGAAACACTGTAGACAAATGTCATATGATGAAATTCTCCTATTAGTGTTCTCGTTTTCTTTGCTGTCGCTTTGCTTTGCTTTCTTCTATATTCTTGGGATTGCACAGCATTGCCTTATGCGTTCTTCTCTGTAAAAAAGTCAAACAGCAGGCGTCACCCTGTGATGACCCGATGGGATCTCTGTGAGAAAATCTAATTGTATATATTAGTTTCCTACTGCAGATCTGTGAACATATAACGTCCCTTCAAAAATATTATTTTAGTTTTTATTTTAACAATGGAAGGTAATTTAAAAAAAATAAATGCATACAATAATATTTGGTACATAAAGCAAACAAAAATGTCTAAATTCAAACAGATTTCAGTAGTGGATTCAAAACATTTATTTCACTGTTCCTAATTAATTCCAACCAGAAAAACAAACCAAAACAATTGAAGACCTAATGACTGAAGAAAAAGTCTCATTCAAAGACAGAAACAGTTTGGCGAGAGCATCAATGACCGTTTTCATTATGATTCATGCAAATGACTGATGTTTTTACTCACTTTCGGTGATTAGTGCAGTCACATTGAGATTATGATCTCTTAGTGGGGCCCAGTAATTACAGTTGGAGCAAATTTGTTCAGCTTCATTCAATATGTTATTTTTTTCGGTCACTTTTCGGTGTCATAAAGCCGTTGATTTTTGCACATAAATTTGTCTATGGAGGGTTGTTCATAAGATGTATAAGAATAAGCAATCTGATAAACCTCTGCCTCCAAAGCTGACCTGCAGTTTATCACTTCCAAGTTTGTTAACCTGTCACAAATTGATTAAGTCCTTTTTTGTCTGAATGCCTGCTCCTTTGTTGCTAGATGAGTCCGGCAGCTGACAATGACGTTAGCATTAGGTGCTATGCTGGCTGGTAATGGTGCTAATGCTTTGCCTTGAGGTGGTATTTCAGACTCGAACTTCTTAAAATTCCTTATTGCAAAAAGTTGGAAACAGTTCCATCCAAACACTGTTTATATGAAAAATATTAATTCAACAAGACAAGAAACAGTTTTTCTTCTTTTAAAAAAAAGAATTATAAGGCAGATGGCAACCAGTTTTAAGATGCATTACCACCAGTGTTCTAACAACTCCTGCCACCTTTAATAACACTTTTTCATATGCAGCCATCATGTTTCAGCTAGGTCGGGGCTAAGAATTACCAAAATTTACTCTCCTAGTCGAATATTCCACACTTTTTTTTAAAAATGATAGTCTTACGAAAGCCATTATTTTGTCTAATTGCTTTATCTGTGTGTGTTACCTATATTGTCTTTCCCTTGCTTTCAAGTTCTCTTCAGGTGTTCTACATCATGATTGGAGTCTGAGAGAAGAGCCTGAGAGCTCCTGTTCCAGCATCGGCAGGAATTGGCCTCTTTCAGCTAATTTTCAGCTATGGTCATGTAGTCTCATTTTGGTAGTTGCCTGTTTGTATGATGTATTGGTTTTTTTTCTTCCAAATGTCATGGTCTAGGTATTTTTTCTACCTTTCTACCTGTGGTTGATTTGGATAAGTGTGTCAAAGCACTCTGGACACAGTTGAAGACACAAAGCGTAAAATCTATTGCAGTTATATATAGGAAATACTATACTGAAACTGAAACCTATAGCATTGGAAGTAAGTCGCTCTCAAAACATTTGTTGAGAACAGATCTAACATATGGATTCTCTTGAAAAAAACATACCCATGACATATGATCACATGCCTTGCTTTGAACTCAAGCAGTTGCTAATTAAAAAATATGTTACTTCATTCTTCACCTTAAGAAGGTCTCTATCTGTCACCAGTTCTATGAGTGATAATCAAAGTTCAACAATAAATTAGTAGACGGATTCATAGAACAAAGAAAATTAACTTATAGTAGATAAATGATGAAACAGTTCAAATGTATTTAAAAAACACATGCAATCCTGAGTAGAACCGAAGGGTAAGCCATAAATGTACAGCAATTTATAAACAGATTTATATATCGTTATGAATTTCTTGATCCATGCAGCGCAACTCTGGACACAGGAGATCTGCTCCTCCCGTCGCCTGTGCCGATATAACAGGTTCCCTTTTGGCTGCTCTCCCCCTGCTTTCTGGAAGACTCTGGCTCAATGGTCCCATCCACGGACAAGTCCTCCAACAGCGCTCTGTTTACCTGGCGCTACTGTCAACGACATCTCTGCCAAACTCCGTTGCGTAGTGGAAACACACCCTTTGGTGAATACGGTGGTGATCCATGTGTGTATGCATGGTTTTCAACAATTGTAAATCTTAAAATAAGATGGTTCAACAGGCTCCTGAGCCTCTAAACCTGGCTCTCCACGGCCTGCCAGGAGTATGATGTTGTTTTAATTGACAATGTTAATCTAATGGGAGTGCAGGCACTGTTTTAAGCAAGATGGCCTCCATATCAATTTTTGGATAGTGTCAAAAGGAGGCATAAATTACCATAGTTATGCTGATAACACATAGCTGTACATTACCATGTCTCCTGATGACTTGAGGCTAATTGATGCCCCTTATAACTATTTATCTAACAGTGGGCAGGAGGCGGGGTACACCCTGGACAAGTCATCAGTTCATCGCATGGCAGACACATATTTTCAAAAGTACTTTTCCACACAGACACACGGGCAATTTTAGTGTCACCAATTTACCTTTATTACTTGTTTTTGGACTGTGGGAGGAAGCCGGAGTTCCCAGAGATAAACCAAGCTGACACAGGGAGAACATGTAAACTCCGCACAGAAAGGCCGGTAGAAGTGAATTTGAACCCGGTACCTTCTTGCTGTGCCACCGTAACTGAAACAAACTTCTCTGTTCAAATGAATGGAAATCAAGTTATTTTGTTCCATATCCCAACAATATTAATTTAAAATCATTTTCCATGTTATTTTATACAGAGTAAAAGTAATTTCTTCAGATTCTGGCTCACTTAACTTTATCTCCCTAGATTCCTTCCAAACGTAAGCGGACACGAACGTGTGGATACTATTCTGCGAGTGTATGATGCTAACTGAGAGCGAGCGCGAGGGAGGCTGACCGGGGATCCATTTGTTTTTCGCTCTAGTCTTGGGGTGCACAAAGGAAGCCCTCGCTCGCGTCTTCCACTTGTTCAAACAGGATGCATGTAAACCAAAGCTCTTATACCAAACAAGTTTCTCAAGAGATACAGATACTCGTATCTGTATCGTATCTGTATCCTATTCGTATCTGGAAAAATCTGTGATTCGAGCAAAAAAAAACGCTCATAAATCAAATCACTGCTCGTAAAGCGAGGCACATTTTTTTAGGAATCTTTGCTCGTAAATCAAAATACTCTTAAAGCAAGGCACTCGTAAATGGAAGTACCACTGCATATATATAGAGGGACTTTCTTCAGCTCATTCACGACAAAACGGAGGTCTTGGTTTGTTGGTCCTGAAGCACAGAGAGATAAACTAAATAAAGGGAAAGGGAATTGTGCAAGCACTAAACTCCTGTCAACAGTCCTGTTAACAAGTTACAAACCTGGGAGTGATCTTTGAATTTAGTTAGTCCCACACATTGAACATGTTACTAAGGCAGCATTTTACCATCTTAAGATATTTGCCAGGTACGACCATTTCTCTCCCAAAAAAACACAGAGATACTAATGCATGTTGTTATCACCTGCCATATAAATTACTGTAATACTCGGCTTCCTGTTCTTCGTAATAAAATAGGAAGTTAAGTACCAACACTCAGCAGAGTGTTTGTATTTTTAATAAAAAGTAATGTCGAGACCCGTCTTTTTAATTAGGCTTGTAATTGAACCCCACCTATTTGTTTATTATTTTTTTGACTATTCAATTGTAAATTTTAGTCCATTTTCTGTTCTACCATCTGATATATTTTTATTATTATTATAGTAGCACTTAACATTACGGCAAAGTAATACAATGGTAATAGTGGGATATAGTGTGGTACTAAAGAGGTAATAATTATATAATACCATTTAATGATCAAAGTAATAACTAAGTAATAGCTTGGTAATTACAACACGGTAATAAGAAGTAATAGTGGGGTAATAGTATGGTAATAAATAGCTAATACAATCGTAATACCTTGTAATAACCTCAGTAATGGCCTGCTAACAACAATGGGAATATATGGGTGATATTTCACTGGAATGTATGTAACAGGGCAATAATGGCCACAAAAAAACTAAGTGTAACAATGAGGAAACAAATTTTAAGGTTGAAATTAGGTAAAAGTTTTTGGTAAAAGTACAGTAATACTTTGGTAAAAAGTTAACAATAAAATGGTTATATCAGTTCAACATTTTGATTCAAAACAGGTAACATGGGGTTATTCATATTGTAAAAATATGATAATGATGAGATAATATAGGTTAATGTTTTTACAGTATTATAGGCTACTATCAGCGTAATACATTCCGAATTAGATGAAAATAGGTAATTACCATATTGTAATGCGGAAATTCATCCAACCCTGATGGGCCAAACATTCCTTTGTTTCAAGGTAATACTATACAAATTGTATGATTAGTCTTGTGACTTCTTGCCTGGAAACACTTTTCGTAGTTTTCGTGTAATAATCATGAATCAGTGCTGCAAATGTAAAACTACCTTTTTCCATTTAATTTCATGGTAATATTAGATTAAACCAAACATTCAGAGGTGCAGAGATTACCATGGAAACACGCGTGGTAGTTTCTGTGTCATAACCATGAGTGCTGCTGCGTCGTCCACATGCGTGAACATGTGTGTATGTATTGGCGGAGAGGGTTGTTATTTTTATTTTATTTTGTAAAGCACTTTTTGTCCATTCTATTTGTATGAAAGGTGCTGAAGAAATAAAGTCTGATTCATTGATTGATATGATTTTAATTTTTTCATTAATCTCGGGGTTTGTCTGTGCAGGGTTTTTATGTTATCCACATGTTTGTGTCAGTTCTCTCCAGGTAGGCTACTCTGGCCTCCTTTCAAGGTCCACAAAATAAGCAATAAAGGTTGACAGAAGACTCTAAATTGCCCAAAGGAGTAACTGTGATCCTGAGTGGTCGTCAGTGTCCATGTGTCAGGGCGTACCCTGGAATATGCCGAGGACCTAGGTGACCTCAGGACACACCTACTGGGACCAACCACACAGCACTTCCTGGTTATCTTTTACTTTCATCTTAACATACTTACTCCTTGACCACCTCATCCTCATCTTAAGAAATCATGAGCCAACTTTGAAACACAGAATATATTATGCTGTAACACAAATTATATCCTCCTCCTTAAATCTAGAAATCATCTTTATGAATTTGTATCAAATTAAATAGTCTTTAATTTATTTCAAAGACAGAATTAATTGTTGGCTGCTTACTTTCAACAATTTGTTCAATGGCTTCAAATATCATAATTATTAATAGCACTAAATAAAACACAAGTACTACAGGAAAATATAATGGCGCCGTTCCAACTGAATACAACCTGATGAGTGTTTTTTTGTTTGCTATCGAAGGGAAGATGTAAAGCATCAAAAAAGCACAAATTTAACTTTGTATTTAGAGAGAAACGCTGCATGACCACACCACTGTGGAGCCCAAGGACACAAATTTAACATGTTAGGCTTTGTGGTCCATAGTGGTCCACTCTTCTCTACCCACTCATCTGTCTTCATTGTCTTTCAATAAAGACTTGTGCTCTACTGGAGTGATAAATCATCACAGCGGTTGGTAAAATGTCAAGATAAATGTCGTTTCAACTCTGACCTCTTGTCAGTAGAAAGCACGTATGGGCACTTGGATGAAGATAAATGGCACGCTGGACTTGGTGATGTTGAAATTATAATTGTCAGGTAGCATCTAATTAATTTAAATGAAGAAGGATGCTCCATAGTCAGGACAGAAGCTGGAGGACAGAGGAATACTGGTGAGTTTTCAAAAGTTTGAAGGGATAATAGTGTAATTGTAATTAAGGAATGAAAACTTAATACGGATACATTTAATAAACTCAAATAGAGCCGTATAGGACCAGATTAAGGGTAATGAGAGTGATTTTTGGACAACAATATTATAACAACCATTACACAACGATGATAAGAATTTGCATAAGGATCTTTAGCTATGTAGCTCTAAAGATATATTAAATGTAGTAATGTAGTAACACCCTGGAGGCTTTGTTTGATTAATCCTTCTGCATTGATTTTGGTGCTCCCATACTTCTGTTGGCCATTTAGCTTATCATTCCTTTATAAAAAGATCCGATTTTGAAAGTAAGTGCTGCAGTCTTAAACTGGAAGCAACTTAAACTGCAGCACTTAGAGGGGGTGTGAACATGAAAAGCCCATAGAAGGGCCCAGCTTTACTGCAAACACAGTCCAAGCAGTATTGGCGGAGAACAAGCACTAGGTACACATGTCAGGACACACACATACACAGGGGTATACGTTCATTATCATTTTTTATTCATATACTTTTACCGTGGTAGAAATGCTCGATTTTCTAATGCATCCATTATTTAACGATAGGACCCTGTAGACATTGCTCAACAGATTGTGTTGTAAAAAATGAATGCAAAACCAAACTGTAAGCGTGCATATCAATGTTTGTGGGTTCTACCTTGTGTGTGTGCATGTGTGTTGGTGCATTTTGCTACCAGTTTCCTCTATTTTGGAGGAACACTTCCAACCTTAGGCTTTTGGCTTCTCTATAATAGATGACCATCACAACAATTGCAAAAATAAACAACTAAAAAACCACCTGCACTTCTCTCCTCATGCTGAAAAAATATTTTTGTTTTATTTAACACAATTTCTGTTTGCTTTCAGATCCTGGCGAGACTGGAAGCCCTACATATATTGTAAACACAAGGCTGAATGCATACTTGGATGTATAGGGATGAGTGGAAGACTGGCTCTCTCTGAGAGAAGAGGTGATGGCAAAAATACTTTAATTTCCACTTTATATACATTATATATGCATGAGGAACAGTGTATGGAATGCACACTGAGGATTAGAAACATAGCTAAATGTGTTTCAATAATAGGGCCGCAATAGTTCAGAGCGAGTCTGTTTGATTGTCTTTAACATGTTTTTTTATCTCTTCTATTTCATTATAGTGGCGTAGCTGTCACGCCTCTGTGTTCCTTTCTCCCTCTGTGTCTGTCTTGTGATTGGTCATCATGCTCACCTGTGTTTCCCCTCCAGCTGTGTCTCATTTTCTTGTTATGTCTGTGTATAAAGTCTGTCCTTACCTTCCCTTCTGTGCCAGTTTGTTGCATGATGTCCTCGTGTTGTCACGCGTCCCAACCCCTCCCAGTGTATTGTGAGTAACCTCCTGTATTTCTGTTCCTGTTATTTCCTTGTGTCTTGTGGAGAAATAAATATATTTGGCACCAGCTCTACATTGTATGCGTCTGCATTTGGGTCCGGGCAAAACCCCACAGAAGTGCCTAACAGTAGCCTTGCTGAAGTCAGCATACTATAATTATTTCAAGCAGTCGGCAGACCTCTTGGTCTAACAGCCCTCATCAGATCTCAGAACGGCCTGTTATAAATTAATTAATACAAATATAAGTACTGGTATAGCTTCGGATCAGATCACCATTTACTACATTGAAGCTCAGTGCTTTAAATGTAGTTTCTAACTAAAATACCATATAAGATAATCCACATACTTCAAATTATTCATTTTGACTATATCCATTGCATTGTTTTAACAGATCAAACACAACCATTACACATTATCAGCAGTTATAAAAGTTTTTCCATTAACAAACTCCTTTACTAGACTCTACATCCACAACTAAATCAAATCCCCTTCAAACTATTGGTTATCCTGTATGGTTTTTGGTAGTTTTAAACTTTTCCTGAAGAAAGATTTTATTTGACGCTAGATGGATATGACCACTGTTTTCTATAATTTTACGTACTCCAGAGTTGGTCTGTCAGATGTTGTTTGTGGTGGTTTCAGGAGAGAGAATGCTCGGCTTGGGTTTGTAGGCTGTTACTTAAATCCACATATAAATTAGTTCTTTAACCCTTGTGCGGTGTTCATATTTTTGTTATTCAGCCAGTGTTCGTGGGTCTGGTGGACCTGCTGCATTTTTGGGTTTTTAGATTTAACACATTCAATAATTTCATGTTAAAATACTCAACAGCTGTTTACTTCATCCCATTTACAAGCGAATATAAACAGCATATATGGTTAATATTTGCCCATTACCTTTTTTAGATCACATTTATTAATTAAAGTGCTACTTGTTTTTTGTTTGTTTTTTAATAAAACGTAATAGATAAAGAAAATCAATTATAATCAAGATATGAGTAAAAAAAAATGAACAAATTTACAAATGAAGCAAAGTTTCCATTACTATGGATTTTTATTTATTTGAACTTCATTAGAAATGTAACCTGTTCAGGTCAGTTTACACCACTAAAGCTGAACACAAACAGTAACCATGTCAGTCTAGACAACAAAACAGCCCCATTAAATACAATGCCTATTCATACCAGCCTATATAACACATGAGGGGCAGAGTTTTAGTGTGTGTGTTTATCATATGTACATCTTGTACTAGATGCATGTTTATTGCGTTTGTCTGTCCATCTTTGGTCCAAACACTTCACAGTGCTTCTTTTTGGTGCTGCTGGCCGCAAACTAGAATAATGAAAAGATCAGGAATTTTACTTACACCTCTCTCTCTCGCATTGCATGAATTTCAGACATATACTGCAACAGCATCACACACTTACTTCAGGCTCTGCAGATGGTGGTTCTGTAGGTCGGGTGGATGGGGAACCAGAGTTCTCCTCCTCATGATGGCTGCAGGGGCTGGGGTTCTTGGAACGAGTTGTCTTCTCCGGATATGAGGTCACACCAGTACTTTTCCCAGGTCCACGAGAAGGAGGCGTCTCCTCTGGAGCTTCCCTCTGTTCCACTCTGGGTTCAGTGCCATCCAAAAGATATATCTAGAGAATGTCAGCATAGGGTTCTCCTTTTGCACTCATATGAGGAAGTGGCATCACAGGCAGCCCAGATCTTTATACCATATTTTGCAGGTTTAGATGGTACACTGCATATGGGCAGCGGCTTCTAAATGGCATCAGCTGCTCATCATTGGTGACATTAGGCCCGGGTTGTAAAACACTTACAATCACACTCTCACACACACAAAGTAACAGCAGGCCCAGACAGGAGGAGGACAGAGTGAAGGTACACAAGACCTACAATTTCCACATTTCTATAAGCCCTTGGTCCAGTGGACCCGAATATCCCGTACATAATATAAATGTGTAAGGGGGATGTACAGTGTGTGGTCACTGAAAATGTGTTCTGACATATGTTCTTTACAGAAAATGAGCCAAGGCAAATGAGTGAGTTTGAAAAAAATAATTAATCATATAATTTTTCTTTTGATGATATTATTTCATTCCCTTTTCATTACGATTGTGGTTCTAGGTTGTGTTATCGTTTCCTGTTTTAATTTTTAACTTTCTCCTCCTGTCCTCGTCCTTTGCCCTGTTCTTCACCTTCCCTCTTGTCTGTGTGGGCGTGAGTTTGCAGGTTGGGGTTTGGCGATTTCTCATTGTGTGTCACCTCTCGGATTATATTAAAGTCAGGTATATGATTGACTCGCCATCACGCCCGCCACAGATCCTTTGAGTTAAGGACAGCGGCAAGCGGAAAGGAGGAGGGCTGGCAGTGTTCGTGAATGATAGATGGTGTAAATCTGGGCACATCAATATTAAAGAGCAACACTGCTGTAAGGTCATCCAGCTGTTAGCCATTAGCATGAGACCGAACTATCTACCACGGGAGTTCTCGCATGTTACCGCAATAGAAACGTAAATTCCCCCCTCTGCCAACGGTGACGCTGCCTGTGACATCATCAGCTCGGTGACTAGCAGGCTGCCGACACAGCACCCACAGGCTCTCCTCCTGATCTGTGGTGACTTCAACCATGCCCCCCTATCCTCCACACTGCCCAATTTCACAAAGTATGTCACATGCTGCACCAGGGACAATAGGACACTGGACTTGTTTTATGCCAACACCAAGGACTCATACACCTCATCAGCCCTCCCTCCCCTGGGAAGATCAGACCACAATCTGGTTCATCTCCAGCCAGTGTACACACCCATCGTATCCCCCCCTAACACACAGCCCCCCTGCACCAGTCTGTCCCTCACAACACTCCAGGTGAGGAACCAGTTAAGGAAGATCAAGCTTAGGAAGGCTACGGGCCTGGACGGCATCAGCTCCAGGCTCCTGAAGTCCTGCGCAGACCAGCTGTGTGGGATTGTGGAGCATGTCTTCAATTTGAGCCTGAAGATGGTGAAAGTACCACTCCTGTGGAAAACCTCCTGTGTAGTACCTGTCCCCAAGACGCCGCACCCCAAGGACTTCAACAGTTACAGGCCAGTGGCATTAACATCCCACCTGATGAAGACGCTGGAGCAAACTGGTCCTTGGTCATCTCCGCCCGCTGGTCAGCCTGTCGATGGACCCCCTTCAGTTCGCCTACCAGTCTAGCACTATTCAACCAGCACTGCTAGTAACACACACACACACACGCCTCACTTGCACTTTGCACTATGGGACAATATACTATTCAACATGTCCAGATTTCAACTGCACATTTAATTGAATTTTATTTAATCGCATATAATGTTATTCTGTAATATGCTCTTGCTGCTGTAACACTGCAATTTCCCCTTTGTGGGACTAATAAAGGTGTATCTTATCTTAACAAGATCAAAAGTGATGATGAATGTAAAAGCCTGTGTTACAAAGGTTATTGTAAAACATCACTAACAGCCAACACAGCCAAACAACCGCAGGGAATTATGAAGTTTGCAAAAGTGTCACGAACACTTAACTACTGGCAGGGGAGTGACTGTGTGTGAGGGTTGTCAGTTAGAGGCATGCACGGTTTATCTTTTACATAAATATTTGCCTGTGTGGACTCAAGATTTTGAAAGTTTTAAATGGTGCCTTGACTATAAAGCACAAACATCACTGGTCTACGTCATGATTAAGGCAGCCTAGAAAAATGTTAATTTCACATGCCCACAACCATCAATTGTTGCATACAAAACAACTATGAACAAATGGGTCTTTGAATCCAGGAATACCCCATTATTTAGGCCAACTCGGCTTGGAGATGTGCTAACTTCTTTTGGGTTATACCCCAAACATGTAGACTGACAAATCAGGATAGCTCTAAATATAAAATCTATCATTATTAAAATGCCATCAGTAAACATTTAGTTGTACCCTTTTTGGAGATTCATGCAAGCTGATATTTGAGAAACTGACAGAGATGGGCGCTGCTACAGTCTTGTTAGAAATGTCAATCACATGTCACTCTGCTCAGTACAGCTAGAATTATCCATATTTGACATTACATACACAGGAGTGAAGAGAGGAAATATTCAGGTTTTTTTATTTATCTTTTCGGCACATATTTGTTTGAATCCCGTGGTTAGAAGGATCAAGCGGAAGCTGTAAACTTTAATACATCAAAAAAATGTCGAATTGAGAAATTTATTTAGTGCTCCAAAGCATTTGTCAGTTACTAAATGATGGGTGCCATGATGATTCAATTTATCTGACAACCAATATCAATCTTGTTGGATTATAATTGAGTATGTACTTGCACTTGCGTATCTCCGTTTAATTCCATTTTACACTTCTACTCTACATATCAAAAGGAAATATTGTACTTTTATCACATTTGCTGTAGTCAAATTTCTGTTCTGATTACAATTTGACATACATTTATTTTTCCACCAAATGAAGGATTGAGGGTTTTGTTATATCAGATAATCTCCCACTTCTGAAGCAAAATCAATTATTTAAAAAAACATCTTTGATCATTATAAGCTGAAAACAGGTGGATCTTATGAGAAATGACTCCTTAGAGATCTGTTCTGAGAGGACAGCAGAGGTAATCAACCACATACAATAGTTACATTAACCCCAATCTTTCACAGCTGCATTGAATATCTTAACATTAATACAGATGTAACATTGATACGAATATCATTTTTTCTTTTAAATGGGACCGACCATTTCAATGCAAAATGATTACTTTCACTTATGATACTTGATATTTTACTGATAATACTTTCACTTAGGTGAGGCCTTGAATGCAAGTCTTTAACTTGCAGTGGATTAGATTGTAGTGGAATTACAGTTTGATTTGTTTAGATACTTAATACACCAATTACTATCAATGAATGTCTACAGTTGTCTCCTCTTCTTCTTGCAAGATGGAATGGAAAAAAAAAAAGCAGGGACCGGTTGAAACTGGAGTTGCACTCAGTGCCTGTTGAAAATTAGCTGGTCCACGGGTAAGGCTTAAGTAATGTGACCAGGCTGAATAAGTCAGAAGCCAATTATATTTTATTTTTTATTTTCAGAAGTAATTGAGCTACACCAGCAAGGACACTTGCTTGAGCTACACCAGCAAGGACACTTGCTAAATCTAGCATCACTGATTGCTGTCTGGTAAAAAAAAAAGATTCCATGGCACCAATAAAATCCACAGGGACTCATTACAAGACAAGAGGTCTGTTTAAATCTACAAGACCACTATCATACCGCAGTAAGCACAAACAAATATTTATTAATTGTGTCCAACCTTTTCACACTAAATCTACAGCATCTTAGTATTGTAAAGCCTTTAAATTCATTTAATTTGATTAACACACTCCCCATGCATAATAGACCATACCTATATCTCTGGAAAGCTTTCATTTGAGGAGGCAACTCTCCGTAATCATGCTTTTCAGAAAGAAAAAGTGATGTCTGAGTTAAAGAGTTTTTACTTTTAACTCCCTCAAAGCTATATAAAAACACAACAAAAGGCCAAAAAAATAAATAAATCAACAATTCCAATGAGCATGATGTTGAAGAATGGAGTTATCAAATCCATGCCAGTTCAAAAGGCTGTGTGGCAGCATTTTCCAATTAGGGTACATGCACACAGGCCACATATTAATTACAAGTTGTAATTAAGCTTTAAAGATCTATGAGAAAACCTTTCGAAGACTTTGCATTTTCTTTCTGCATTTGAATATGTTTCATAATTAATTCATATCTGGCTGCTTAATGCAGTGATATTCAGACAACTGTTACAAATGTGCACTCATGACAGGCATAAAGCTGACTCAACAACCATGATCACTTACAGTGGCAGCTTTATTGTAGTATTGATGTTTATATATTCAAACCCTGACCCTGGAAAAACAAAGGGAGGAGAGTAAATATCTTTTGGTTGTAAAGCTAAGGGTGTTTCTGGAAAAATTATAAGTAAAGGCACCAGATCATATCATTGTTGCGTGGAAGCAGAGTCAAAAGGCAAAATGTTTGTTTTGAGATTTAAGTTGACTCTGGTCAGACGCTTCCAAAGGAAACCCTTCAAGAACATACCGAAAGATGGAAAGAAGGACAATAGGTTTTTTGAGATCACTTGTGTGTGTCAGTATATTTGTTAATGTGTGTAAATCTGATCACACAAGTATGGATGTGCAGATTGAATTCAATCCTTACCAAACACACACATTGTGTATGTGTGCGTGTGAGCAAACAATCAATCTACAATATTTAGATTGTGCCATACTAACATCTGTCAGAAGTAATACTGTACAGCCTTCATGTGTCCCTTTTCCTTCTAAGCATATTGTGGACTCAGCTCTTGCAAGGACAGCAGGAGCCTCTTTTCTCCTTTAATTTGTTGAACTCCCCATCATGCCCCCCGCTTCTGGCTCTTTCCCTAGCTGCACTACAGGGCAACGTGGCACAGTCCCAACATGGCTCAATACACTTCCTGGTAATTTTCTTGTGTGGGTTGCTAAGTATGTGCATCATGCAATGTATGATCATATTGCTATTCTAGGTAAAAGACCAACGTGCAAGGGAGTGTGATTCATGTTGAAATACCCCTATAACATGAACTGTTGGAGCCATTTATTTAGATTTGTGAAAACTGTAAGGTATCTGCAGCACGGATGCTGAAGTAAATGTCACAAATTCAGCCTAAGAAAAAATAATCTAACCCAGTGTTAAATGAAATTAAACCTGTGTGAATAAAAGTTTCCACCTTTCAGCACTGTGATTGTTTCTGCACTCAGCGAGAGGGTTGCAAGAAAAAAATGTTTTACATGTCTATGTATGAAAGCACATGTGTATGCAAGACAAAGATGTAGTGAGCCATTTTGTGGTCTGCCAATATTGTTTTCATTTAGCATGTCAGAGCCCAAGGCAAAATACATATAAATTAATGAAAAAGAACAAAGTTTCATATGAATTTATTTATCTTGTCTCTGGCAGGCATGTCTAACATCTCGGTGAGATTTGATCAATGTTCTTGCTTTCAAACTGTATGTATGAGACTCTAGCAGAGCAAAATAATTCTCTAGATGCTGTATGTAAAGTGGACCCATGCAGACCTACCATCATAATAATGAACAACTGGAGAATGTAGTTGATTGAATTTCCAATCCAAACCTTTTTTCTTTTTTTTAATTCTCACACTTTTATTTGTTGCTTTGGTACGCGGGGGATATAGACACTCAAGGGGTGTGTGCAGATTCCTCCAGTGTGAAGAGATAAAAATAAATAATGCTGATTCTGATTCTATTGGCCATGTATATACATACAAGGAATTCAACTCCGGTTAACTGAGCTTTCACAGTACGAACGACATATAAATTATTTTAAATCAAATGGACAAGGCAATAAACAAGTATACAAGCTTTAAACAAATGGAGATGTTGGAGATGTTTACAGGCTATATACATTTAAATATAAATGTGTACATATAAATATATATGACAAAGATGTCAGCGTAATGACAGTTGGAGGTTATTTTTATTATATTGGTAGTTATTATGTAATGGGGTGAACCAGGTTATTGCACCACACTGACACTGGTTTGATTGTCTTCAGGTTGATGGCCTATGGGTAGAAACTTTTCTTGTGTCTGGTAGTTTTGGCCAATAGAGTTCTGTAGTGCCTGCCAGAGGGGAGAAGTTCATACAGGTTGTGTCCGGGGTGTGATAGCTCTGCAGTGATCATTCCTGCCCATTTCCTGACTGTGGAAGAGTATAAGTCCTGGATGGAGGGCAGGTTGGATCCGATGATTTTTTTCTGCAGATCTAATTGTCTGTTCTAGTCTGTTTCTGTCCTGTTTGGTAGAAGATCCAAACCAAACAGTGATGTATATGCAGAGAACAGACTGGATTACTGCAGTGTAAAACTGGATCAGCAGCACCTGAGGCAGGTTGAGTTTACTAAGCTGGTGTAGGAAGTACATTCTCTGCTGGGCCTCTGTGTTGGATGTCCACTTAAGTTCCTGAGAGATTGTAGTTCCCAGTAACCTATAGGATTCTACAGCAGACAGTGTAGTTCAGTACAGCGAGGATCGGCAGTGCTGGGGGGCTTCCTCCTGAATTCCACTCTCATCGCTACAGTTTTGAGCTAAGTTGACCACACCAGACGGCCATCAGTTCAACCTTCCGTCTGTATGCAGACTTGTCACCATCCTGGATGAGGCCGATGAGCATTGTGTCGTGTGCAAACTTCAGGAGTTTGACAGATGGGTCGTCAGAAGTGCAGTAATTCGTGTAGAGTGAGAAGAGTAGAGATGACAGCACACAGCCCTGTGGGGTCCCCGTGCTGGTTGTACTGGTGGAGGATGAGATTTTACCCAGCCTCACCTGCTGTCTCCGGTCCATCAAGAAGTCTGTTATCCACTGACAGGTGGAGGCTGGTACAGCGAGCTGCAGGAGTTTGGAGCAAAGTGTTCCTTGTACTATTGTGTTGAACGCTGAACTGATGTCCACAAACAGGATCCTTGCGTATGTCCTTGGAGTGGGAAGATGTTGCAGGATGAAGTGCAGTCCTGTGTTGACTGCATCATCCACTGACCTGTTTGCCCGGTAGGCAAACTGCGGGGGGTCCAGCAGGAGGCCTGTGATGTCCTTCAGGTGGGACAAGACCATTCTCTCGAAGGATTTCATGACCACAGATTTCAGGGCAACTGGTCTGTAGTCATTTAATCCTGTCCTAATGGCGGATTTCTTGGGGACTGGGATGATGGTGGAGCGTTTGTAGCATGAGGGGACTTCACAATACTCCAGTGATCTTTTAAAAATCTGTGTGAAGATGGGGGCCAGCCGATCAGCACAGGCTTTCAGGCAGGAGGGGGACAGGTCCGAGCCTGGAGCCTTTCTGATCTTTTGTCTCTGAAACAGCTTCCTCACTTCAGTCTCACAGATTCTAAGCTTGGGGTCAGCGGGGAGGCATGTGAAAGGGGCAGGGGGTGTTGATAGTTCAGAGCGGGTGTCAAACCTGCAATAAAACTTATTCAGCTCATCAGCCAGTTGTAAGCTCTCCACAGCAGGGGATGTTGGTTTCCTGTAGTTGGTGACCCCTCGCAGGCCTCTCCATACCGATGCTGGGTCGTTGGCTGAAAACTTGTTTTTCAGCTTTTTCAGCTTTTCAGAGTAGCACTTCTTTGCTGCTCTGACCTCCCTGGTCAGTGTGTTTCTGGCCTGCTTGTACAGGACTCCGTCACCACTCCTGTAAGCTTTCTCCTTGGTCTGACGAAGCTGCCTGAGTTTGGCAGTAAACCAGAGTTTATTGTTATTGTATGTGTAGAAGGATTTCTTTGGTACACACATGTTCTTGCAAAAACTGATGTAAGCTGCCACAGTGTCAGTCAACTCATCCAGGTCTGAAGCAGCATCCTCAAAGACACTCCAGTCAGTGCAGTCAAAGCAGGCCTGTAGCTCCTGCTTTGTCTCGTTGGTCCACCTCTTGACAGTCTTGACTACAGGCAGATTTTAATTTCTGCCTGTAGGACGGGATGAGATGGACCATACAGTGAGCAGAGAGTCCCAGAGCTGCACGGGGGACAGAGCGATATGCATCCTTTATTGTGGTGTAGCAGTGGTCCAGCGTGTTAGTGTTCCTCGTGGGACACGTGATGTGTTGTCCATATTTTGGCAGTTCGTGGCTGAGGTTTGCTCTGTTAAAGTCCCCAAGAATGATGAGTAGAGTCTGGGTGTTCATGCTCCAGATCAGTAATCTGGTCAGCGAGGTGTTGTAACGCCTCACTAATGCACGCCTGAGGTGGGATGTAAACTCCAGCCAGTATGAAGAAGGAAAAATCCTACGGAGAATAAAATGGCTTGCAGTTGATGAACAAAGTCTCTAAATGAGGACCAACCTTCATTAATATAGAAGCAGAAACCGCCTCCCTTCGTCTTCCCCGAGATCGCCGTTACGCGGTCCGCTCGGAGGAGCTGGAAGGCCGGCAGGTGAAACGCGATGTCCGGGATGTTTTCACTGTGCCAGGTTTCAGTGAAGCACAGGGCTGTATGAGCAACCATTCATCTTTCGTGATTGAAATGTTTGTGCTTGATAGTTTTTGGATGATGCAGTGTGTAGACTGAAGCAGTTTGCTCTTTTAGAAGGCCTTCATTGAGTATCTGTGAATATAATGTGATTATCAAGTTGGTGTGGGTTTAAAAGCCAAAGTCTTCAGGCACTCAAGAGGAAATCACTCTTCTGGAAAAAAACAAAAAAAAAAAACGGATAATATAGTCAATTTCTGTGCATTAGCAACATATCCTGCTTTCAACTGTGTTTTGGCTGCTTGGACCATTTTGGGCATGCAGATCAATAGTTAAGACACACCACTGTTTCAGACTTCGATTGGACAATGGTCAATCATGCTAATTGCAGCGCTAAATTTCCAGTCTGGAACACACCAAGGCCAGATCAGTTTCGACTGAGGCCCATTGATTTGATTGTGACGGAAGACTTGATATCTGATACATAACGGCCCGTTCAATCAGCAAACTGAAGCACCACTTACTCTCAGTGCTGTTGGGGGCAAACTAAATAAAATCAGATGTAGACTTCCCTCCCTGTATGCAGAGAGGTTTGGATGATATTATCTTATGTTGGAGGATATTGGCATTTTTCAGGCTGAGATGCTGGTCCCAGTCAGTACCATTAAATAAAGGAATTCTTGCCTAAGGGGAATATCAATTAATATAGTGGAGATGAGTAGAATAGGAATATGTGCACGAAGCAGTTTTGGCAGCAATGCAGCAAATCTCAGAGCAGCAGTGGATGAGGCTGTGAAATGCATCATGTCTTGATTGCACTCAATACGCTTTTTCTGTTCTTTCAGCCTGAGGTGTACAACATAATTCTTCTGGAGCATATGCAAGGACATTATACTTTTATTTCCAACCTGCTGAACCTTCCTTTGTAATCCACCTACTAATACTGAGGGGGGGGGGACAAAAGAAAAGAAATAGGCTCTGGATTTCCACAGGTAATATATTCTTGGCAGAGTGAAAAAGCGTGAAAATTCCTGTGGAACATATAACAACAAAACTATTAAAATATGTAGCCTGTTATATAATTATATAATTATATAATTGTAATTTAATTGTACATAATGTTATTCTGTAATATGCTCTTGCTGCTGTAACCCTGCAATTTCCCCGTTGTGGGACTAATAAAGGTTTATCTTATCTTATCTTATTAATGAAAGTCACTCAGGGTCAGTAAGACAAGTTGACCAACAACCATGCCTCAAAGTTAAGTACAAAACTGATGTACAGACATATCCGTGAAAAAAATGCAGAGAGGAAACAAGATGTACATCTAACACCAATAAAGCCATAACATTGATCAGTGTAAAAATGTAATGAAAAGGCAAACTAACATCAGTCTACATCAAGATTAGACTTGACTCTCCTGCTTGATGTTTTAAAGGCCACCTTTAGATATGACTTTAATCATATCAATTTTGAAAGGCTTTTCTTGGCTTGTGAACAAAAGTGAGTTGAGTCATTTTTTCTTTAATGATTATGGTTTGCAGCCAAGTACAGAGAACATATATGAGTAGTTTTACCTTCAAATGAACCCTTACTATCTTTGAGACGCATAATACTAAAGAGAAAGGTGTCTGCAACAAAGTGTAGGAATGACTTACCTGTTGCCTCATAATCATAAATTAGCTAGGTGTCTAAAACAAAAACCCCAAATCAGTGTTAAAGTTGCTATGCTCTATATTTTCATTTTGTAAAATGATATGCTTAAGATCTGTCACCAGGCATTTTTCTTTTTGCGCCACAGTGCAGTTCAGCATGTTTTCGCTCATAGTTTTGGTGTCATGTCCTGAAAATTAACAGTTTTATAGATCCACTTACTTAAGCAAAGCAGCAAGTAGTTTTCAGCCAAACAGTGCTGAGAAATTCTCTAGATACTGTCTGTTTGCTGTTTGAAGCTATCTCGGTTGAGTTAGTGATGAGCTGTTGCAGAATGAGTTTGGGAAAACTAAAACAAAGTTAAAGGGAGATTGAATATTGATAATTTTTACATTTGATGTAAAAGAGCCACAACTTAAAATGAATGCTAATCTTGAATGACGGCTGAGTTGTTTTAGTGGTTGAGGCCCAGTAGGATTCATCACTAAGTCATGAACTCTGATCATTTTGTTTTTGTCGACAATGTAGTGATCTGACAGCACATCTTTACCAACATGTATGTGTTACTTGATTGTATTTTTACACAAGTATGTCTGTGTTTATCGAAAGTAGAAATACAGGGCATAATAGTAAGGCTTTCACTGTTCATTTAAATGTCATAATTAAGCTGGGCCAACACTGTATAATGTGAGCCAGTTTCAGACCTGATATTTTAGACACATGACTCATTCTAGATTCAGACTTAAATCATTGTTCAAACAGACTGTCTGAGTTGCCATGGCAACACAACACGTCATGTGGATATTAAATAACAAACATGAGTCACAAGTAGTCATGAAGTACAGTGTGCAGTTTATGGCTGGTAGCAACACAGCTACACTCTGTACAGTAAAACTTAATCAGCTTACCTCAAATTCTGTTTGCAAAATGGAGTCGTCATACTGTCCACGTTGTCCTAGCCATCTACAAGTCGCCAGCGTCTCTTTTTTCAGAGGATGCGCCATTCAGGATGGAAATAATCTAGGTGGCTCGTTTTTGTCTTGTTAATGTTTCTGTCTTATTAGAATGTTGCTACATCCTGCCTCAGAGCCTTCAAACAATCTTTTTGACAATAGCCAATAGCTAAATTGGATCACATGGGCCAACAGGCTGTTTTTATTTTTTGTTTAATACGTACAGTGTAAGCACTCAAGTCATGGCTTGGCAATAAGACATTAAAGTGTGAAAACTTAAATCATGGGCTTTTTAAACACTTAAAGTATTTAAGTCAATAATAGTAGTTGTTAGCTGAGACAACTAAGGGCCTGATTTACTAAGATCCCAAATGGCGAGTGCTGAATTGCATGTATATTCTAATAGATTGCATGTTTAGTTTGCGTGTGGTTTGTAGGTGAATTACCAAGAATAATGGAATGATAACAGGTGTAAACATGGTGGAGGCGGTCCTATTTAAATGAGGGTTTAAATGCCATGGAATTAGAGGTGTTGGTGGAAGAAGCAAATAAACATATTGTTGAGCTACAGCAAAGAAATCTGAATATTACTAAAATAAACGCGATATGGGAGAGTATCTATGAGAATGTCAACGCTATGGATAAAACAAGAAGAATGACAGATGAAATTAAGAGAACATGGCAAGATCGCAGAAGAGGTGCACAACAAAAACCTATCCAGCATTGTCGTAAACAGCCAGTAAAGTAGTTGGCACACGGCAGCTTTCTCTGGTCGATATCTATAAAAGACAAATTGTACGTGAAGCACATTCCATCTTGATTATCTTCGACCATCCACTCTAGGTGGAATTTGCCCTTCTCCCATATGATCGGAGAAACAGGCTCCCCAAAGTGATGAGAAATAGGTTCAAGATTTCCTTTGTCCCAAGTGTAATTAAAGCACATAATCTGCTCCTACATTTACTGCACTGCTCAGTATCACATTGTTGGTATTTCTATTAGCATTACAATTTACTTATTTTATTTTTATTATCGTTGCTGCCATTCAAGATTTTTTAAATGAACAGACGCATTTATTTATCTTTCGGTTGTGACTGTTGGTTTATCCCATGTCTTATTGTAAAGAGTCTATTTTTTCAAATCAAATTTCCACTTGAGGGACAATACACATTTGAACTGAACTAACCTGAACTCATTCCAGTACTGGGGTACTCAGGTAGAAACGCCTGATATTGCAAATTCAAGTACTAAATTGTTAGCGGGTGTTATTTTACACATTTGACAGACCCAATCCTCAGGGGGCACCCTTAGTCGATCAACTTCCTCACATAACTGCGGATGCTATCAAGTTTGCACTTGTTTTTATACAGACACACCTTTAGGAAATCAGGCTCCCAATCCATTGCATCTTGTAGCCTAGGCAATGAAGGATTTCTTATTTCAGTGTTTCTCCAACACATGTTAACACATGTCATAGTGGATGACCATCCACTGGCTGCTTGACCTAAACAAAGATACAACATCACACTGCACCATAGCTGAGAAAGCATTTTCATTAAAGACACGTTCCAGTGTTTCATGCTTTTCAGTGCGATCAAGTACCTCATCAACCGGATCCGCCCCAGCTGAGGCAAGAGCAGAAGCAGCAAAAGCACGGCTCTCATTCACCATAGAAGAAATCAACACAAAACTTGAAAATCTAAGTTGGAAGCATCTATGGAAATGCTCCTGTAAGAAAGAGACAGCCACATTCATCGCTGAAGAAGAGGCACTCAAAGTTGCTGCTGACCTGAAAGATGAGAATCACAGTTGCAACTTAAACTTTGATTCTACTCCCCTCAAAGTCACACAACGCACAGGACAGTATGTCATCGATTAAGCCTACGTTCAAGAGTCAGAACTCCAGTTATGCGATGATGGTGTTCCAGCCAAAACAGAGGAAAAACCCCAGATATGATTTTTCACCTTCACTTCTAAAACCTGAAGCCAAACCCTTCTTTCCAGACCAAAGTAATATTGCCTCTGTCACCGAAGGTCCCAATACTGTATCATGCTCTCCCATATATTCACAATCCACAAATTACTTTCTAAGATATCTTGCACGCTGTGAGCTTGTGTCTACGTGGTTACTTCAGCTCAATGAGAAACCCCACAGCTACCAAGCCTGGAAACATTCCTTTCAGACTTCGATCAATGGTTTAAACCTGACACCAAGCAAGTAAATGGACCTTCTGCTCAACTGGCTTGGCAAGGAGTCAGCAGAACATGTGGAACAGATAAGAACAATACACATCAACTATCCAGAAGCAGTTCTGGCAATGATATTGGTTAGACTTGATCAAACATATGGGTCATTAGAAGTCACAAAAGATGCTTTGTTTGAACAAATCACTTTCCAAAAATAACAAACCGGCATTATTCCAAAATAGTTGAGTGATTTACTGATGGAACTTCAGTCAGCCAAGGCAGAAGGAGACAAACCCAATAGTGCAAAAGCTCCCATTTTGTTTGCAGGTAAAGTGGGCTTCAGTTGGTGTATCCTACAAACAACAAAGATATGTTTCTTGTCCTCCTTTCTCCTACTTTGTAGACTATTTTAGCCAGCAGGCTAGCATTGCTAATGATCCAAGCTTCAACTTAATTTATCCCAAAGACATCACTCACAGGACTGAGAAAACAGTCTGGAAGCCAAACAAACACCATGAAGTCTCTGTTCATAAAATGGAGATATATCCTAGTGCTGTTTCTGAGTACCCAAATAAAAATGATAACTGTGATAAACTGTGTCTTATTAATAAAAAACCACCGCCTCTACGGAAATGCCGTGCATTCAGAGAAAAGTCAATTGATTATCGTAAGACATTCTTAAGAGAGAATGACGCGTGCTTCAATTTTTCTCTTCGTCGTCCCTTATTGCAAGAGACTGCAAAGTTACTTACAAACTTACAATGTTCGGAATGTAAAAGTGATAGACATAAAACAGCACTACACCAGGGACCTGCCACTGGACAAAAGAGGCAGACCCTCCTCCAGAGCAGGGCGGGGCGGAAGAAGAAAAATTCACCTTCATCTCCGGTCACCACCAAGTGCACAAAGGTCTCTGGTGGAGATATGACAGACTGATCGTGTTCTATAATAGGTCTGGTATGTGTATCCAGCCAGCCACAGAGACAAAGCGGTAAAAATCTCTGCAATTCTAGACGAACAAAGCAACAGGTCATTTGTGCATTCACTGTTCTTTGAAGTGTTTAACGATCAAAGTCCTAGTACACCTTACGCATTGAGAACATGTGCTGGGATAAAGCAAGCAGTAGGACATAGAGGCGGTGACTACAAAGTGCAATCTTTTGATGGAACTGTTCATATCTCATAACCCAGCCTTATAGAATTTAATGACATTCTTAACAAAAGAGATGAGATTCCAACTCCCAATGTGGCTCTCCATCATGCATACCTTAAGTCAGATCATGCATACCTTAAGTCAGTGGTACACTTCATTCCAGATATCGATAAACAAGCCTTGATTATGATTCTATTAGGTCGAGACATCATCAGAGTGCATAAAGCAAGGAAACATGTGAATGGCCCACACAATTTAGGTAATGTTTGTCAGGGCAGCGTTCAAGAGCCGTCAACAATCAGCAGCTTCTACGCAAATGCTATAGAGAAGAAACGTTCCATCCTCTTTGAACATTGCCCTAATGTCCAAAGGTATGGCAACATAAAATCACCAAACCCCCTTATTTCATTCTGAAGAGAAGTCTGTGTGTGATGCCGACCACTTAGGATTCTATGGGTTTAAGCGAACTAAAAATGACCAAAACTTAAAAAAAAAATTGCTCCTTCCATTGAGGATGCCTTCTTCATGAAAATAATGGACTAGTGGCTGAGGAAAGATTCAAACAACAGTTGGGTAACACCTGTGGTGGAAATTAAATTCCTTCCAACCTGGTACTAAAACTGAGAAGTATTGACAGGACTCGAACTGCATTTAAGGTTCTTTATTAAGTCAGTCAATACAGGCACAAAAAGTCAGTAAAAGTACGTATGCCTGCAGAGAGATCTCTGCCAGGGAAGGGAGAGCACCATTCATTTATAGGTCTGCACAAACAACTGATATCAGTCTTAGTGGTTTTCCACTAAGAGACAGGCATGTTTCAAGAAGTGGTTATGCAAATACTACACGTGACACGTGATAGCAGTAAATTTCCATTACACACCACTAACCTTTAAGTGTCCATGTCAACAGCTTCCCAACAACAGTTCCCATGCAATGAAGCAATTATGTCATACAAGCGTTACTTTGAAAGGAGGCCCTGATGTGAAAGATCACTTCTTCAGCTTCATGGATCAAATTTTTAAAAACGGCCATGCTGAGTAAGCCCCTCCCCTTGGTTAAGAAGAGGAATGACGGAACTTACCAACATTTGGCGTGTATCAACCAAAGAAACCAAAGCAAATCTCAGTGGTATTCGATTAAAGTGCACAACATGATGGTATATCACTCAATGATGTGCTGTTAACTGGGCCTGTCCTAAACAACACACTGCTCGGTGTATTGCTGCGCGTCAGGAAAGATTACTGGATTGGATTATCGCATGAGGGTGCTCGTCTTTGGTAATAGCCCCTCACCTGCATTGGTGATATATGGCCTACACCAGTCTGTACAGGTCAGTGACTTTCATTGATTCTGATGTCAAACAGTTTGTGATGCATGATTTCTATGTAGACGATCGTCTGAAGTCCTTAAACCCCTCAACCCTGGACAACGGTGTTGGTGTTCTCTTCTGAGACTGGAGCCAGGAGGATAAGGGATCCGAGGAACTGTATGAAGCGGAGGATTGGAGGAGGAGGATGTGCGTACTGGCAGCAAGAGAGCTGAGGAAGGAAGATCAGAAATTGAAGGATGGATATTTTATTTAACAGTGTGCAAAATGATGAAAATAAGGTCTTTGGTGCTCAGGCTCAGCGGGGGGGTTCTGATCGCGCTGAGCAATCTGTTCTGACAGGCAGCCGAATTCTTACCCCCCAAAGAGAAGTTTTAAGTTACCTCTCGATCAGACTGAGGACTTGAATCCCCCCCCCCAAAAAAAGTTGTTTACTTACTGAGCCGGAAAGCGACCAAACCAAGTGCAGATCTAGGAGACTCTGCTTGGAGAGGAGCAAGATAGTGAGCAACATGGATATCAGAAGAATCTGAAGAAGATAAAGCTGTAAAGGTAGACATGTGAGGCATGAACCTCCTTTCATAACTGACAGTGCTGTTGCATGCCTTTGAGGCATGATGACCTGTGCTGCTACATGCTTGTGAGGCATGATAACCTGTGCTGCTACATGCGTGTGACGCATGAACACCTTTGCTGCTGCTTACCGTTTGCTGCCTCATACCTGTGACGCATGTTAACATGTGCTGCTGCATGCTTGTCACGCATGATAAGCTGTGCTGCTGTAGCCTGTGAGGCTGAAACCTCATTTCATAAGCCCCTTTGCTACTGCGTGCCTGTGAGGCATGATAACCTGTGCTGCTGCATGCTTCAAATTCTATGACTTTTTTTTATATGAACACAAAATAAATCATTTGTAAGAAGGAGGAGTCCTCATTATTTTTAAGTCAGAGCAAATTCTAAACAATTTTCTGTTTTAAAACTTGGCAATTATGGCCTGTGATTAAATAGTGACTCATCCAGGGTGTTTCTTATGTTTTATGTCAGCTGAGATAGGCAGGTTTACAATGTATGCTTTTTTGTTCATTCTTAATATGACTTGTAAATGGATGAAATAGAATGGGTATCTCCTTAACTGTGGCCCCCGCTGTTCATCAAGTTGGTTGTATGAAATTAACAGGTGACGCAAATTTAAAAAAAACAGCAGTCCAGGGCAAAGTCAGAATCCTGGACAACAATAAAAGATTGAAAACGATATAACTTTTGTTTTTAAAATGCTCTGTTTGAATGTATTGAAATACAGTACATGGCAGCAAAGAATCCCTGATTCAGTTAGGATAATTAGGATAGCCATTATCCAGACCACAAGCTGGTTTAATACAGCATGTTAAAGTGAGTAAGTAATCATGGCAGGGTGCCTTGAGGATACTCATTGTATGTTCCAGCAAAATCAGAATGTACCTCACTTCAATCAAAAATAGCTCTAGTCAGAAAATACACGCTTAGAGGCATGTTAAAGCTTGAGGGTCGTTGAATGATGGGAGTTTCGCTATATATAATAGGGAATCCTCTCATGCGAAGTTTCCATGGTGTTTATACAGCCCCAAAAAGGTAAGGAGTGTTACCTGCTGGCCATTTCTCCCAAATACAGAAGAGAAAAGAACCTAATGAGCTGCCCGACCTTGAGTGGGCAGAACAGACTCACTTCTGGTGTTAGCAGACTTTTATCCCCCCACTTTGGCTTGAGAAAAAATCATCACAGTTACGTGGTTTTGACTCACCTCGGACGTGTTTCCATGTTTTAAGACCTAGTGAGTTCAAAACAGCAAGTAATCCAATGGCATATGAAGTAGGATAAATGTATGACACAATAAACCAGGCTGTTACCTGAAGTTGTTGGGGGACATAGCGGTGCATTCGCCGAGGTTTTTCTGTTTTTAAATTTTGAGCCAAATAAAATGTGACACTCAAATGTTTTTTTCTGATAAATGCATGCACTCAAAAACAAATACCTGTCAAAGCAAACAAATGACAAACAAGCAAGAAACATTTTAGCTAATCCTTTGTCTGCAATCAAATTCTATTTTTGAATCACACGGTCAGCTGCTATGAAACCCATTATAAGGGTAATCTTATTTGGCAGTGGTACCATAAGTAATTACACAGCAGCATTGTACTCCACATAGATTCAATCTTTCTTATACCTTCAATTCCATGAGTCAATTTGAAATTTAATACATGCTTTGGTTTTTTGACTGTGATCCATAAACATTTTGAGCTGTGCCACTGCCCATGGGAACTCTATGCCAAACCAGCAGGGCCGATGAACGTTGCCTGGGCATGCATCCAACAAGGCATCTCAATGAAATAGGGAGTCTCTACGGTCACTGTGTTGGAGTTGAATGCAAGAAGTTACAGTATTTTGCAGACAGTCATTAAGAATGACTAACTTTTGCAGATTTATTTTTGTACCAAGAGGGAGTGAGAATGATCATAACTGGTCACTTAAATCATAAAATAGCCTGGAATTATGCTTATAGGTGAAACAGTGATTTAAATGTGGAGTGTTTAACATGTTCTGTCATCTAGTAGTGAAGTTCCAGATTGCAATTTATAGAACACATCAGGATACCTCTTCATAACCAAAAATAGACAGTGGCCCTCAAGCTACAAACAGATGGAATTGAGCTCCTTGATGATTCTCCAGTGAAGATGCTAAGCCCACTCATGATTATTGAGTGGCGAAAATAAAGCTCGCTGTCTAAAGCAACCATCCGTACCATGTACTGAGTAGAAACATCAATGATAGCAGCAACCCGTGCTACAACACACAAAAAAAACCCACTGCATAGCATTAAACATTTACATCAAAGAAGATCAGCAACGCCCCTGTCCCTGCACCCCAACTCTCTGCAAGACAACCTGGAGCTGGTCGTGTCATACTGCAGTAAGGAAACAAGCTGGTGAGGAACGGAATATTCCATGCAGCAATCTGTTGCCTTCTGAGTTGAATCCCCTGGGTGGACCGCACGTACCGCAACGGTTTACCTCTCAGCAGTTCCACAAGTCTGGTCTCCATGTTTCCTTTGATGGCTAGGTTTTACACGGCATTACTTTTTCTTTTGCTCAATAGGTGTGATGCATTTGTCAAAACACAAAACAGTTCATCCATATCACAATTCATGCCATCATGGTGATGACCATGAATTTCATTTTGAAGAGCATGGTATGGAGACATCCACCTTTATGTTATAATTTAATGATAAACAAAATCACATTTTTACAAACCACTATTAAGTTAAATTTGACCAGAAAACAATGTTAGAATGTTAAGAAATTAAATATAAAGTCATGTAAAAAAAATTAAATGTGATATTCCACAGTATTTCTGTAAAAGAAGTTATGTCCATAAAAAAGTGTTTTTCATAAAAAGCTCCTGCTAGTGAGTAAAATATGAACTACTTAGGTAAAACACGAGGTTCAAAAAATAGATCTGTGGATGTGGATTCCTTGAACAATTCAGATGCACCAAATTTGGACAAAATCGGACCAATAACTTTTGTCGATAAGGCTCCCCCAAGTGTCAGAACAATGAATGCATGAATCTCTTGTTGACCACAAACCAACAAACATTAATTTATTTTAGTAACATTTGATCTAAAGCGATAGGACAGAGATTCACATAATGAACTGATTCAAACCACTGAGCAGTACTCTGTCTGAGACAAAACCAAGGCATGAAGAACTTTTTTGCTTGTTGTGTTAGATTCTAATTACGGAAAATAATTCCCATTTTAATTTCCACTATTGGAATGTGTTAGTCCCATGGTCATTTTTATCAACAATAATTCCAAAAGTTTACCTCCTTCTTCTTGCCTTATTAACACCAATTGTATTAAATATTTATCCTTGAATTTTAACGTGAGAACATAATATGAGTAATTTATTTTGATTACAATACTTGTTTTAGAAACAATCCAAATAGGTTTATTATTAATTCAATCTACAACCAACTGTAATTCTTGATTTTCTCCTGGTCTTCTCCTAAATATATTGTGCAAAGAATTAGAATACATTGATATACTTGTCTTCTATAATAATAAAAGAAGGTCATCATTGAAAATAGTTTACAGAAAAGAGCCAGAAGCACTCGTGTTTCATGTATTTCACATAAGAATATTTTTACATCCATTATAATGACTAAGAAAAACCGTAGCATTTCAATTTCATCAACATTAATCCATGACCAATTATATCAAACAAAAAAAATCTAGCATAAGCATTCCCATTATTTTCCTCTCCTTTGTTTCCATTAATTCATCATCAACTATTTGAATCATTGCAGTAGAAATTGAATATATTGCTCCATAAATATGTTGGAAAATCAGTGATTAAAATATAATTGTAAAAATAACACATGTTTATGTTCACAAACAATTCTTTTCATGGTCATTCTTAAAATTGATGGTGAACTGGTGAACTCAACTGTTGGATTCTGAAATAAGTAACTTTGTATGTTTTAGCAATGGCACTGTTAATATTTTTCCCTATATATATATATATATATATATATATATATATATATATATATATGTTTCCCTTGAGAGTTTGATTAATATATGTGTAATATCATGAACGGCTAAAAACCATGACAAGTGATGGGAGGCGTCAACAGAGTTTAAAACACAATTAACAAATTATTTATTTTAAACAATATTTTAACAACCATATTACCATATTAAATGTTCAGTGAAGTGTGGCAGTCAGTAAATTAATAGTTTAAGCATAATGCGCTGTGTTGTGGAGCAAAAGAGAAATCAAAAACTAGTCTTGGGAAGAATAAAGAATTTTGTGTAGAGTCTCCTCTGACTCTCCCCCACAAGGTTTTTTGTATCGGGAACACTAGGTCCAGGAGCCTCCAGTAACGGAGGACGTCACTACACTTAATGTTATCTGAAACACAAACCCAAAAAACAAGCCTAGCCGCCACTAGGGGCAGAGTCGTCACAGTTGCTATGAGGCCAATTATTGAAGCTATGGCTTAAAGAACTTGCCATCAACATTTTGATCCAACTATATTTAGATGGGCATTATGGTTAACATTGTAGTTGCCCTCTCGAATGTGTCCAATGCCAGACCAAAAGCCTTAGGAGGATAAGTATTGTGAACAAACTAACCTTGTCAGACCATGCCGACCAGAGCTAGCTTTAAAAGATGTATCAAAGCTACTGAAGCTCTTGCAAATGTTCAGTCAGGTAAACTTAGCTCAACATAGCAGTCTCTTCTTTACTCCACCCAGCTTTCATTCAGCTTGCTCGCTCATTATTTTCCTCAGCTGTTATCATTTGGGGCAACAATCAATGAGTTGTTTATCCTAGTTCAATAGGAATAACCTCACTCCTTTTTCTAACCAATCATAGAGCAGCTTATTGCTGAAGAAAATGTTTCTTATCTCTGTCAGCTCTTTCATGTCATGTCTCATGTCTCTTTCTCCATGTCTTGAGGATCTTCTACCAGGAACAATAGTGGCTCGGGGGTGTCGATATTGCTTCTGCTCAGAACTGATTACTCTCCTTGACCAAAAGTCCCTCAGGGAACATGATTACCAAATACTTGCCACAATGTCAAATTCTAAAGTGTTAAAACCCTTCCATTTTTCAAAGAAACACCTTTTGTTCCGATTTACTTGTCTAACCTGATTGAATTGACAATGGTATTTTCAGTTTGATGGCTACCTGGTCTTCAACAGTGGCCAGTCTGGTGTGACGAAAGGTGAAGACAATGTGTGAACACATTTCTTCTATATTCAAACTGAAAGCCGACCTTGGGCTGTACGATATTGCAAAATAGTACAGTGCAATATGTTTTTCTTCCTCCCTGTTATATTTATGTATATAATACAATATGTCAAAATCAAGGAATTGACCCCTGATGGGCTTATTAGCTCATTAATTATTATAAAATGTATTTAACAATTGAACACTTTTAAATGAAGAGTCTGACAAACAATATTAAAAAAATATCAAACTAGAGTGGTGTTCATTATTTTCCATCATACTACTATTGTAGATCAGTCATGGAAATTAAAAACTCTGAAGAGGTTTCCTTATTCGTTTGAAAAAGTTGTAGCATGACAATTAAGTTAATTTACTAACCTGACTTTTCACATTCTGTGATGTGATTATCGTACACATTCATATTATAATGTTAATTCTGCAACACTACATTGTGAAGCACAAAGAGAAAACTATAATCCCTAAAGACCTAATTAAAAATCCAAAAGCGTAAGAAAGCTAAGGATTAAATAGCCCACATTTTCTGCGAAGGTTAATGTCAATTATGTATGTTGATTTTAAGAATTTATGATACACATTAAAAAATGTATGTATAGAGTTTTTTTGGATTCAGGACCCATTAGCTATTCTATTGCCTTGCTCCAACCAGCCATTGCTAAATTTAAATAAATTAATCTTATAGTAAACAACTCATCCAGCCAAGATTTTTAATAATCTAATATCAATTTTACCGCCATGCTAAGTTTATAAACCTGATGTTTCTTCAATATGCTTGATGCAGCTTACACATTATCATAAGTTCATATCATTAAAAGTTAACCAAGACATCATAATTTAAGTTTTTCAGTTGATAACCAGCATCAGTGTTTGAAAAAAAATATACTTTACAACTTATCTTCACCAATAATTTTGGATGAAGGTAACCCAGGGAACTTGGAGAGCATATACCATCCTTCTATCTAGCGTTATACTACATCTTCTACAATCTTTATTGATTTCAACTTGATTTCAACTTTATGCAATGGACTTTCTACAAACGCAACAGAGGTATTTCCCAAAGCTCGACTTTGGGACCCCTTATCTTCACTATCTTTGTAATTTCCAAATAAATTAAATTAATGCTGTGCTCAAGTTTTCACAGATTCAGACACCTCTTCAATCTACTTTCAATATCTTACAAAGTAAGTACCTAATAAATCAAAGATTTATACTATGAAATTTGGTTTTATTTTTCTGTTTTGCTGAGTTCTTCTTTCCCCTCATCTCCAGCACCTAACTCCACTTTTCCAGGTTTTCCTCCTACTCCCACTACAGATCACAATGTCATCCACGAACATCATATTCCAGGGAGTTTCCTGCCTGACCTCATCTCCTAGCTTCCATTACTCATTCCCAGATCTTCATTGTGTGGCTCATCAGCTTCATAACTCTGTAGTTGCTACAACTCTGCACATTACCCTTGTTCTTGTAAATCAGCACCAGTATACCTTTCCTCGATTCCTCAGGCATCCTCTCACTCTCAAAGATAGTATTGAACAATATAGTTAAATTCTCCATTGCGTTGGCTCCTAGATGCCTCCATTCCTCCACCCTTACCTCATCAGGACCAATTACCTTTCGATTCTCCTCTTTAAAGCTGCTCTCACTCTCCTCACTAGTTAGTTCATTTCCATCTCTAAACTTAATCACCGTAACCAGCTGCACATCTTTCCCATCAATACAACTGCCATTTAGTACAAGTCCCTTGGGCCTCATTATGTATCCAAAATCTCATACAACTCATCATAGGTGTTTCGCCTTTGCTAACTCACTATTTGCCTAACACCGCTTTTACTTGCTTTTCTTTCTTCATCTTTTATGCTGTCCCACTTCTTCCTCACTTTCCTAATTTTAATCTCCTGAACCTCCTCATTCAACCACCAAGTCTCTTCATCTTCTTTCCTCTGTTAAGGGGACACATCAAGCACTTCCCTACCTATCTCCTTTATCCTCATTTTCCGTTTTTACCCAGTCATTCAGCAGTTCTTCCATACCACCCAGAACCCATTTCAACTCCTCCCCAAATTTCACACAGCAGTCTTCCTTCTTCAACTTCCAACATTTGATCCTCTGTTTCACCTATGTTCGTTCCTCTTCCGTACCCACTGAGTCATCCTACATACTACCATCCTATGCTGTTTGGCCATGTTCTCCCCTGTCAGCACCTTACAGTCCCCAATTTCTTTCAGATTAGATATTCTGCATAATGTGTGCCACCTGTGTGCTCCTACCTCCACTCTATCTTTTTCATAGAGTTTCATATTCATCATTCTTTCTGACACTCTCCTCACCTCTGGAACACTCTTCACATACTCCTCTTTCGGGATTTCCCCTACCATATTTCTACTCCCATCCACAACATGATAAAACAGTTTTTATCGTGTCAAGTCCTCCAATACTTCTAGCCATGCTGTCTTTCCACCTGGTCTTTTGGACACACGATATACCTACCTTCCTTCTCTATCATATCTAGCTAGATCTTTACAGAATGCCAGCATTTAAATGTATTGCTCTGTCCCCCACACTCCTGCCTTTCCTTATGTTTCATTGTCTCCGGTCAGGTTTCCCCCTCAATTGTTTTTTCTTTTTCTCCACCAACAGTTGTATAGTTTCCACTGGCACCCTGTTAGTAATCAACGCCGGTGGCTTTCATTTTTAACTTTGACCCCCGTCGATTCAGTTTGGAAATCAGTTTTGTGTTTTCTTATACTGATTTGGCATAGGCTTTACATCGGATACAGTTCTTGACAGAACAAGGCTGAGTATGATATTGACTCAGAAGCAGACTCGGAGAAAATCAGCGTGGTTTAAATTTTTTTTTATCGAAAATAAAAATGTCTTGACCGGGCTGATGTAATCTGGTGAGGAATAAATGGTGAACCAGGATCTTGTATTACAAGATTCAGGCCAGAAAACACTTGTTCCTGTGCCATATCAAGACTGAGGGAAAGTGAGCTAAAAACAAAACACAAAAGGGGAGCTAGACATCATGGCTGAGCTGTGACAGGGTGCCACCTGGCACCCTTCCAAGCTTGTCAGGGTTTTCACAATAGAAATCCTGAAGCAGGGCTGCATCCAGAATGAAGCTGCATGGGACCAAGAACGCTACATTGGACCAAGCCCCTACCAGTCCACAAGATACTGAAACCCCTGGCTATGGCAGCAGACATCCATAATCCACCAGACAGTGAAGGCATGGTGGTCATTATGACCCGGGGGATTGGCGGGGGTTTGGAGGATGCAATACATTGAAAGAGAATGGTTTAATTAGGGATACATGGATGGTAGGGTGAATTTACAAAGAGGAAGCCAATTTTAGCTTTACAGAAGGAGGGTTGATGATCTTTCCAATTTCAAAGGGTCCGACACACCTGTGAGTCAGCTTGTGGGATTCAACTTGGAATGGGGAGGAGAGAGAAGACAGCCAAACCTTCAGTCAAAGTTGATAGTCCTGTGCAGGAACACGTTGGTGGTCAGCTATACACTAGTTCCAGGTGGCTGTGTGTAGCAACGCTGCCCTGACTTCCTTGGGCTGGCTTAAGCCAGCCTAAGGAAGCCTAAGTAAGTAAGTCCTAAGTAAGTAAGTCTAATAAGTCCCTCCCTCATGAGCAAGCACTAAGTGATGGTAGTGAGAATACAACTACTTTTTAACAGGCAGAAACCTTGAGCAGATCCCGACTCAAGGTGGACAGCCTTCTGCCAGGCTGCCCGTTCATCACAGACACATGTATTCATGTGTAATTTACAGTCATCAATTCACCTATGTTGCATATTTTTTCATTAGTATGTGAGGGAGGCCAGCCAGGGAGGTGTGGAGAGAAGATGCCTGTCAACACAGACAACCCCCAGTTCGGTTGAACTTTGAACCTGAATACGGACCTTGAGCTGACCTCAACAGCACTATGCTATCTCAGGATCGTAACTAAAACATCACCAAACTTTAGAATAAAATTAGTTATAATTAGTTCCTGCATAGATTTTGTCTCAAAAAGAAAGTCTAAATTGTGACTTCAAAGCAGCTAAAATTTAAATTATGTCAACCCTTCAAGATAAAGGCTGCTTGCTAGTCTAGTACTGAGCAGAGAGCAAGCAGCACAGTCTATGCACTCTCAGAATGAGAAATGTTGTTTATGGTTAAATAGAATGAAAAAAGAGAAGAATCTTGCAAATTTCCTATGTTTAAACACTTTCCATTATCACTTGAAATGTGATAATTGAAATAAATTGCCATACAGATTGAGTCATAACTGCCAATTAAATAAATGGTCAAAGCATTTACTCAGCAGGTTCCCAGTCCACACTATTATAAAATCAACTCAGGTTGGCGTGGCGTCATTTTCCACACAAATCATCTTGACAGAATGGATAATCGAGAGGGATAAGTATTCATGCAGCACTTTACCAACCTGATATATGACTTCAGCACATATTATGACTTACAGTATGTAGATAATTACTGATAAGTCCTTCAGAGGAGATCACACTTACATACATGCATCTATGAGTCCGTCTGTCTATCTGAGTGCCTGTTTGACTGCAAATCCAGTTACAAAACAATGCAGCGCTTAAAAACTGAAGGCTCAACAGTATCCTGAGGAAGAGAAGGACATAGATTATGATTTGGCAACAGCTGCCCTCTTGGATTAATAACAATAGTGGGAGAAAGAATATATTTCATGCACCATTAATTTCATGCAGCATTATCCAACAAACATCAAACTATTTTTTTCATATAATGCTTCTTTTCATCGTCTGCCAGTTATTTTCAGCAGCAATTTATCCTGGGTGATGAGATTACACAAGGGTCGCTTCCCTGCATCATCCTTACTCGATTCATTCAGTTGTTGTTAAACATATGGTATTATGTACTGTCATGGACAAAACAGGAATGACACAGGTTGTTTGAAAGGGATATATTTTTGTGACATATGCATTCTGGCACTTTTGTATCATTGCTTTGAATTCTACACTCATGTTCAAAATTCAGCTTTCTCCCTCTCCGCTGGATAAAACCGGCAATTCCATCTCATTTCTTTATTCAGTATCATATTAATTTTAGCAGGACCTGCAAATCAACTCTGCCATTGCATAATTCATGGAGCCCCTCTTGCAAAATTCCCTTTGGTCTGGGCAATGCACCCAGAGCAAAAGTATTTCAAAACCTGCATTAACCACCTATGGCTTATATTTGACAGCGATACACAGCTGTGCTCAGGTAAACTGTCCTTCTCTCTTTCCAAAATAAGGTCAGAAGTGAATGGTGCCCTACATGATTTGATCAACCTCTACAAAGCAGGTGACCCTTTATTTGACCAAAAACAGGAAAAAACTGTTAAAGCCATCTGGAGAGGGATTCCACTCATAAATGCATTTTTCAAAGAAGCCTCTCTTCATTGGGGATGCTTTTATTTTATGCATCTGCTTGACGTATGCTGTCAGCATAATACTATTTGGATTTCAGGACATATATGAAATTGTCTTTTTAAAGTGAGAGTGAATCAAATAGTTTCAATCAGTTGCAGTCTGGACGCTGGAGGGAGAGGACGCTGGAGGGAGAGGACGCTGGAGGGAGAGGACGCTGGCGTTGTCTGTTTGCCGCTTCTCCATCAGAGTTCTACAGCCTGCATATTATAAACCGACTAAGTATACCTTTATTGTTGCTCACCGGCAAACCTTTCGGATTTTCTATCCTTATTTGTATTTGTATTTGTTATTCTGTATTTGTATTATTCTGTTGATCACTTTCTGTGTTTGATAGCTTTTTTTCTGCATCATGTCCATGAAAGTAATGGCTAATACTGCCTCTGTGCATCTCATCCATGGCTAACGGCTAATAACGGGCTAGTCTCCATGACTGGGATGATGATAAATTATTCCGCCGTTGTGTATATCAATTATCAAACAACTTGGACTCCTCCGCCGACCCCGTTACATTCACAGAAGTTGCCGTTCTAAGCTTGTTTTCTCCCGCTCTGGTCACTCCATTCCGTCCTTTTGGTCTGACGTACCCCGTCACGTCTCAGACAAGTCACCAGAACGCTGTCACTCTTCCTACTAGTGGCCCTGGATACAGCTACTAGCTACTACAGCTAGTCACTGAGCGGGTTAGTAAACGTGGAGTGGATTTCAGACTTCTTCAGCCGATACAGAGACTCAACGCTCCATCTAAAATTAAAATTGAACTCTTTAATGCACAATCTCTCACAAATAAATCATGCCTCATACATGACCACATTCTGGAGAAGTGTCTGGACGTGATATGCCTTACAGAAACCTGGCAACAACCCAATGTTTTTTCTGTCCTGAATGAGACTTGTCCAGCTGGCTACTGTTACCTCCAGAAAGCCTGCAGCACTGGTCGTGGTGGTCTGTCTGTTATCTACCGCAGTGATTTGGATTTGTCTCCACTGCCTTTGCCTGAGATCTCTTCTTTTGAATGCCTGGCATTAAATTGTAAGCCCAATTTCTCCATGACCATACTTCTAATCTTTCGACCACCCAAACCAAACCCAGCCTTAATCTCTGAGATGTACAACCATTTTTCGACCTTTTGCACAACTTCTGCCAATATTATATTACTTGGAGATATGAACATTCATATCAACTCCCCTTCCTGTCGTTTTGCATCCGAATTTCTCCAACTACTGGATAGTTTTAATCTCAGGCAACTCGTTGATGTCCTCTCCCACACCATGGGGCACACTCTGGATCTTGTCATCACTGACTCTGCTCCTCTCAGCAATCTTCTTGTGTACGATCTGGGTGTGTCTTGCAACAAGGCCAGCTCCATGGAATTGTCACTCTTGCCGCCCCTGACCAAGCCCAAACATCAAATTTACTTCAGGAATTTCAAACACATCAACCCGGAGACTATGACAGTTGACCTGATGACACGCAAATCTACATAAAAACCGACACGTTTCTTCGCAGCTTCTCCATCCTCATCGTCATCAGCATTATCTCCCCTGTCAACTCTCCACGCTTGTCTGGAGGAGATGAAGGTGTGGATGAAAAACAACTTTCTCCAGTTGAACAGCTCCAAAACCGAATCAATTTTAATTGGTACCCCACATCAGGCCCAATGTTCCTCCATAACCAGTATTACTTTCTCTGGTCACGACATTCCCCTCTCTTCATCAGTCACCAACCTCAGCGTAAGATTCAACCCTCAACTCACTTTTGAATCTCACATCAAACACATCTGCAAGATCTCCTTTCACCATCTCAGTAATATTTCCAAACTCCATCCATTCCAAACAGCATCACTCACCTCGAGTGATGCTGAAAAGCTGTTGTACGCGTTTGTCTCCTCCAGACTGGATTACCGTAACGCACTTTTCATCGGGATCCCGGATAAAAGTCTTCAATGATTTCAGTATATTCAAAACAGTGCTGCAAGGATCCTGATGAGAGTGTAACCTCCAACAAATCACCCTCGTTCTTAATTTCCTTCATTGGCTTCCAATCTCCACCAGTATTGATCATAAGATCACTCTCCTCACTCACCAGTGCATCCATGGCAATGCATCCCCCTACCTAAAAGAACTACTCACCCCACTAACCTCAACCCGATCCCTCCGTTTTACCCATTCATACCACCTCTCTTCCCCCAGACTACGCGCAGCACCATGGGTGATCGGGGCCTTCTGTTCTGCTGCCCCTCGTCTGTGGAATGCCCTCCCTGACCATCTGAGGGCTCCACAGACGACTGAGACTTTTAAAAAAGGACTTAAAACTTTCCTTTTTATCAGAACCTATAACTTTTAAATAACATTGCTGCTTTTTGGTCATATTTTTATATAATTGTTATTATATTTTTTATTGATGCTTTTATTCGCTTTTACCTTGTAGCACTTTGAGATTTGATCCAAATGTAAAGTGCCTTATAAAATAAATAATAATAATACATTTAATTTATAATGCACTTTACATTTGGATCAAATCTCAAAGTGCTACAAAGTAAAAGCAGATAAAAGCATCAATAAAAAATAAAATAATAACTATATAAAA